>OZ014455.1:3878954-4005651 GCA_963966035.1 Acleris laterana | reverse complement strand
TACTGTGTACTTTACAACTTTAACGAGACACCAAACAAATGTAGACACTCACTTAACCAGTTGCATTAAGAATCAATTTCATATATTTTTTCTTTTTTGATGTTTTGAATATCGTGGTGCAGTAACAATTTTAAAATATACAGTTAAATTATAAAATGCATATCTAGTGTTTAGAGCGTAAGGTTCTTTTTTGCACATGTTTGAATTAACTAGCGGTATGTATAAATTGGTAAATTTGAAAGTATGGAAATATGGCGGGAAGTCGCTTACGAATTGTCTTTATAAAAATAAAGAAGGCAATGGAAAGATGTTTAGAGCCATTGAATTTTAATGTGCGATTAGTTTAGTGAAACATTTGAAATCACGGATGTAGTTTAAATCCTATGGTATTTGTGCATTTATGCATAAATAATTAAGATGAAAAAAATAAGACTGTTTATGGGTTAAATTAAAATACCTTCCGTTTTGCAACCTTTAATTTTATTAACTTACCCATTTGTCCCGGTATCTGTGTGACACCTATCATCGCAATACAAATAACCTATTCTTGGGGTTGAGTGTTGCCAGGTCTAGTATATCTTTAAAAGCTACAGGGGTAGAAAAAAATTGGGACACAGGTTTTCAAATAGGTACATTACCAAAAATCGCGCCGAATACAGCCCTCTTGCAGTGCCATTTGTGACAAACCGTTTTTGGCCTTCTCGATTGTTATAAATTAGTTAGTATCTCTAAAATGAACACTAGCGATGTGCTGGAAATCGGGACAATTCACGTCCCAATCAAGGATAAATCGGGACGTGTCCTAAGACTCCAGAAAATTGGGACGTCCTGCAGAAATCAGAGCGTTTGGTAACACTAGTTCTAGTTTTTATACCTTAAAACGTAGTTTAGCGAAAAGGATCCACAACACAATGCAAATGTATTGTTATTTGAATTATATTCCTGTCATTATAATGTCATAATCTGTATGTGTGAAATTTGTGGGTTCTTTCCTTCCTCCTTTTTGTTAAGCTACATCCCTTTGTCATCGGGTTGAAATCCCGTTAAGGCCAGATAAAGTTTGTTCCGTCTTTGATGTTTTCTCGTGTTTCTCTATATGTATATGATTATCGTTGTCTATTACCCATAGTACAAGCCTAGAGCTTAGCTTGGGACTGGGTCTATTTGTATGAGATTATCCGCTGATATCCGCTGAATGGATAAATGAATGAATGATATTTACACCCGTATTCACAACGGTCACTATGAGATCTCACAGTGCTCACGAACGCACAGGGTGGTTCTATCGTGTCAGAAACAAAAGGTCAGTCAAACAGGACCAATCACAAAGCTGTATTGAACGCAGTGCGTTTACTCAGTGAAGGATCCCTTAAGTATTGTTTGTGAATACGGGTGTTATTTTCCAAAGTAAGTCACAGTATACATTGCATGTTATGTCAAAGTACAAGAAATTACATTGGAACCGTCAACAATATACATAAATTTTAATATAATCAAGATAGAAATAAGAAGTCAGGATTTTTGAGTGTTCTCTTGTGTAGCTAATATTTGAAGAATGTCGCTAATAGTGAATGTAACTAGAGCTGTATTCGGACCCCAGTTAACCTGATATGCCCTGTCCTCAAGACGGGGTTTCCGGGGACGCGGTCTCAAGTGAGGAAGTAGCACGTGCAGTGTCCGTTACAAGACTTCGATGCGGTCATACTGCCTTTGGCTCTAATTATAGTTTTATAAGCTCGTATTTACATATACAGTCAGTGACAGTTGAAATCGTCAAAGATGTAAACAAGTTTGACACAAAACCTCAAATTTTAATCGAGTGTGTTTTTTATTTTAAAAAAACGTATAATTAATAGTGATTAATATAAATCATAAAAAAAAACACACATGATCTTCAAAAGTACGTGATTATGGAGTAATAGTGGTAAATTGGTTTGTTTACATAATTGCCCATTTCAATTGAAACCAACCATAGTATATACTAATATTATAAAGCTGAAGAGTTTGTTTGTTTGCTTGAACGCGCGAATCTCAGGAACTACTGGTCCGATTTGAAAAAATATTTCAGTGATAGATAGCCCATTTATCGTGGAAGGCTATATGCTATATAATATATCACACTCACATAAACCGAAGCGAAGCGAGGGCAGGTCGCTAATTTTTTGAAGTTCCCGAAGGAATTACAATAATCGTATTCTACTTCTAATTTGCTCCTTAACTTAAAAGCCCCTGATACAATCTATTTTAATCTTACAAACTCGCCTACCATTCCCACGAAACTCTAGCACTTATAACTATTACATTAACAAACAAATTCCCGTGAGTGTGATCCCAAATGATTTATGTAAAACCGTTTGATTTATTAATAAATCGTAAATTACGAGGGTAAAGGAAAGCGGAAACGGAAGGTGGAGGTCAGTTCCGCCATTAGTGTGTTGCTGTTTACGTATTTCTACCAAAATGGTAGTTTTTCTTAAGGTCAAAGGTTCTGTTGCACGTGATTTGTTTTACCTCATTAAGAAATAATTGATTTTATTTCACAAATTAGCTTTGTAAATGTGTTGTTGTGTGTTGCTACAAACTAGAAGTTCTAATTTTAACATAATTTGGGTTCCGTATCAAAATGGTAAAAAAGAAACCCTTATATTGAGACTTTGGTATTTGTGTGTCTGTATATCACTGTTTTCAGAATGACAAGGAGAGGACAAACCAGCACAACCTGATGGTAAGGGAATCTGAGAGCCTAGAAATTTGCATTCTTAACACTCCAATCTCAAGACTGCAATCTTACGACTGCAATCTTACGACTGCAATCTTACGACTGCAATCTTAAGACTGCAATCTAACGACTGCAATCTTACGACTGCAATCTTAAGACTGCAATCTTAAGACTGCAATCTAACGACTGCAATCTTACGACTGCAATCTTACGACTGCAATCTTACGACTGCAATCTTAAGACTGCAATCTTAAGACTACAAATGTATTGCAAACTCTGGGAACTACGACGGAGTGGCTCTATGCTTGTAATTTCATCCTTATACAGGATCTCAACAACGCGAACACTGCTGCATAGCGTTTAGATATTTTTTACTGTATATTTTACCTGTTTCGTCCAAGTCGGTTAACAATTAGGCCTCTACCACAAGTTTCGCCGGAAGCCGTACAGCAAGACGCGGCGGAAGGGGGGTAAGAGGATTGCGTTCGACATGTAATACTGGCGCCTACTGTACCTATAGTTAGGGTGCCAATGCTTTGGATTTTTCAATTTTATTTAGCGGGACACATTTTTTTTTTTTTTTTTAGGGATAAGTTCGCCTTTGTACATGTTAATCTTAAGTTTATGTACGAATTTACTTGTAATGGTTTTTTTTTTTATTGTGCAATAAAGAGTTTACATACATACATTTTGAATTAAAATCAAATCAGAAACTAGACCACGGACCGAAACCGGAAGGATACGTTACGTTGCCTTGAAGTTTCATTTTAATTAAAATATCTGAGTTCCGTCTGGTTTGATGGCAGTGCGCAACTGGCCTTAGGCACTATATCCCATGTAAAGTGCAGTAGGTGCATAGGTATGTTGCTGAAAAAGGGTTAAAAGGTTTTTCAGGTTCGGAATAGGTCGGTTAAACTCGCATGAAATGTAAGAGGGCGAGTGGGAGTGAGATAGTAATTGAAACAAACCTGAAAGATGTTTTAACCATTGTAATATACTATTTAGTTACGGTCGAACTGAAAATGAACTGTACACAAAGTGATTACATCTCTTTGTAATCGACTGTACAGCCTGTACAGTCGATTACATAGAGATGTTTTCACCTTTGGACCATATAACGATGCATTAAGGTAAAAAAGGGGATAAGCACATCTTTTTGTAATCGACTGTAAAAATAAGTATCTTGTCATAACTATTATTTAATATACTTGAATTTGGTATATTAAATAACAGTTGTGATAAGATACTTAAAAGTACCAGTCCACGCCAACTTTAGTTTATACTATACTTCGACATGGTACTAAAACGAACAGCTACTTTTAAGTTCAACTGAACATAAATTTAATTTTTACGTGTGTAAATTCTGATTAATTATCTATCATCTAGTTAAGAATGCTATTATGCATAAAGTCCGCGATACAAAGATACTTAAAATAAATACAATTATCGTAAGTACCTATCTCATAGTTTTGTTTCGTCAGTCATATATATTTTTTTTTATGGCTTAGAGTAGACAAACGAGCACACAGGCCACCTGATGGTAAGTGGAAACTGTGACCCATAGACATTCGCATTCACAAGACTGCAATGCAATCCTAAGACTGCAAATGCGTTGCGAGGCAACCCTGAGGCTGAATTTACTGAATTAGCCACACTATTTATTACAAAAAGAATAAGTTACCGTAAAACTACACAACTATAGTCCTGGCCTACAACAATAGTCCAATTTTACTTTTCATATTATTCTAAAAATATGGTAGATTTAGCTATAGCTAGAGTTTAGAGCAGTCAATTTTAGGCCAAAATGTACATATACCCAGCAATAATAGCAGTAAGTGCGTAGATCATATTTTAGAATAATGACATTATATGTAATGACTAATGAGGTATATTGGACTATTGTTGCAGGCTAGGGCCATAGTTCAGTAGTTTTATGTTATCCATTAAATTTCCTAAACCATGGCGCCCCTACCGTAGCCACTTCACGCAACGAATCACAAACGAAACGGCATCTTTTCTAGCCCACTGCCCACTTGTGGGACTTCCCAATTGCAGATTAGCGTAAATTATGTCTTAATGGAATTAGAAGCCTTTGCCAAAGACATTTGAGAGGTTAGGATCGTAATTCTTAATTATATTATCTGTTACAATGTGAATACGGAAAGTAAACATTAATTAAATTAATTCTCTTACAATAATTTATTTATAACTCCATTTCAAAGAGCTTCAGGCTTTTAAAGGCGCAGGAGTTCAGATTTTCTTTCACTTTCCGACGAATATGTAAGTGCGAGTGTGACGGAAGCTTTATCCACCGCGATAAAGGCAACCATAATAACTTTCAATCCAGTGTAATTCGGTAAGTACAATAATACATTCTACGTGTATGAAATGAATAATGAATTGGTAAAACAAGGGGACTACCTCGATTTTCTCTTAATCGAAGATTCAAAGAACCGATAAATTACATTGGATATAGTATTTGTTCTTTATACCTTAGAGCACCGTGGAACCGCGTCCAAGTGACAGATTCTGTAAGGTCTTAAGTGCCTCAGGACCCCACAAATTAAGATAAGCAAATCTCCAGGAAAGCTACCAGAGCAGATTACCTATCGAATTTAAGATTTGATTACCTGTATCGATTACTTAATTATTGGAACTTTTAATTAGTACGTTACAGTGTTATAATGTAATAAATAAATCTAGAAATTGTCAAGTAAAAATCGACGCAGTTGAATACCTAAGTTATTATGACACGGATAGTAAGAAGTTTCTGTCAAAAATTTCATTTTTGGGACCAGCTTTTATTGCCGACTGAACTTTTTTTTGCACAGTTGTCATTTACTCGTCAAGACGATTCTAGCAAGCCCTAACACGATGAATTTATCATGTGTAATTTAGGAGTTCCTATTGCCACTCTGAGTCTCCAGCATCTTACCAGCTCGATGGTAGTATATTATTGTATTGTCACCAGAACTGAAGGCGCTTCATCGGAATCTGGGAAGTGGGTCAAATTCTACGTGCAAGATTTGACCCTTACACATAGGTACATACATACATACATACATACATACATACACTGCAAGTTAAATAAAAGCTTTTAAAAATCAGAAAAGAGCACAAGCTCATTTTGTCACTCAAACTATTTAAAATATTAACCATCATACAACATTCACCTGCATTTTCACACAAATTAATTACATAACTACAAATTAATTTCAGTCCGTGTTTATACAAAATTAATAAATATCATTAAAATTCAATCAGCAACGTCTATGTCTAGGGAATAGAGCATAATTTCGAAGTAACCTAGTGCAGGTATTTTTTGTAGTGAAAGTCAGATGTCCTCAACTCCAATAAAATTCGCTGATTAAACACAAAAGAGACGTAACTCAAATGTAACTAAAGTACGATATGACACTTATGTTGTATAGAGTCCTAGTTGTAAATGCAACATCGATGCGTTATGAGTTATGCCGCTGTTGCATTTAACAAGGGATTTGTCGTGCGCTCGTGGGTGGACATAAATCAATGAATAAAATCAAAATGGCTGACCGCAGCTGTCAATTCATGAATTGAGACATCTCTGTACACAAATTTACTTTTTCACTTGAATAACTATCCGACTATCTTTATAACAAGAAAGATAAGATTCATTTTGGTCAGGACAGAGCTTTTTGATGTCATTTATCAGCTTGTACACATGATTTGGCTACAAAAGAGCCAGTGGTCATTACAAGTAAATTCTACGGTCATTTCGTGTAATTTCCGTGTAAATGTATTTGTTACAATTAATTTTATGGATATTTAGAGTAATTGTCGTGGAAAAAAGATATGTGGGCGGTAGAATGGTGTAAATGGAGACGGCGGCTTTGAAGATGGTTCTTAAGTTATTTATGGGGCATTTGGTAGTTGAAATGTCATTATTGTAGCACGTGGCTAAACCTTTGTTACGACAGAAGCAACTAGGTGACAATTTGAAGACATGTCTGAGGTGTTAATTTTGAATCGTTGGTTGGTTTTGATTTTTTTTTTAAATCAGCTTATTTTCGAAATGGATTTGGATAAACGTAACATACATTGAGAAGTAGGTAATTTTGAAGAGTCGTAATACAGAACTGATCGAAATACCGAATTTTCATAATTAAGTAGGTACGTCGTCAAATTTTTTTTTTGACACTCCTCTCACCTTCAGCAATCAATAATATATGTGACATAAAATAGCTCCAACATAAAAAATCTTTTTAAACAATGATAAATGTGTCAAATGAATATTTGGGAAAAAAATATTTTATTTTTTAGCGCCTTGAATATAAACCCGACTGTCCAATTGTGTAAAAAAACGCTGACTAACATTTTTACCGATTGAATTTTGTTTGCATCGCTATCAATTCTCTGCAAGAATAACTGTCAGTGAAGATTCTATCACCACCTTCCGACTCTACCATTCTACTCTACCGTTTTGTAACCCTTACTCTTTCATCTCCGTAGCAAGCAACAAAGAAGTATCAAGTAATCTTAATTAAAAGTTAAGGTAATAGGTAATAGTTTTGGAACATACAATTTCTCCTTGAACAGTCACCATCAAATATTTATAACGAACGATAGAACGTGTTCAGATATTTTGGAGCACCTTGTATGTTCTGATATATTTAATGGCGACTATACTTTTTTGGCTTCCAATAGTGTTGTTGTTGTACCTACTTAAGTACTGTTAGGTAATTCTTCGTGGTACACTCATCAACCTAGAAACGACATACGAAGCGAAAATTAAACATTAAACCTCACTGTCATTCAAGACATTATATTACATTCTCGATCGTCCACGTCGGCCACTGTCATAACCAAAAAGTCGTATGTCTCATTGAAATTGATATGCACATTAGACCTTTACGCTCCACACATTGTGAGGATTCAACTCGCATACGTCACAGCGCTTTCAAGCCATTTATTATGGATTCCAACATAATTTAGAACATTTTGTGACATTTTACCTTTAAATCCAAATTCAACTTAAACGTCATAAAAATAAAATTCAAATTTTAACAAATCGTCCAAGCTAATTTAGATATTTAGACCAATTTAATTTAAACTTTACTCCGTTCAATTTCAGGTTGAATTTGGCTTGTGTTGAAAAATCAGGGGTGCACAACCGTTAACGACAGAGATTCAAATTAGTATGGTAAAGTTTTAAGTCGCATAGGAATGAAATTAATCTGCGGCGTGTTCCGTCAACGCTTGATTTATTACACCTGGACTTCCGCCGTGGGGTTTGAAGATTGTTTTTTGTTCCATACGGTGAGGGACAGAGGGAAAATTATAAGTTTTGTAAATGTAGGTAATCATTGTTTTGGTTTTTTTAATAACCATTTGTGTTGTTGTCATGACCTACTTGTACATTACTTAGGTGCCTGGCAGATTTTTTACTTTCGTTTTAGTGGTATTTCGGTAACCTTTTTTATTTTTTGTAATTTTGTACTATTGAAACGTATTAAGATGCAACTTCTAAATATCTATTAGCTTACAAGCGATTTGATGCTCGTGTGTTTACTAAACTGGTGTTACCTTAATTTAATTTTATTGATTTAATATTATAGAAAGTACTAAGACAATAAAAATCATAGTTGTTATCCAAAAAGTCTAAAAACCAGACACGGTCTTAATTTAAAAAAAAATAGAACGCTTACTCCCACCCTTAATTAACCGAAGACAATGCATGGAGGCAATAAATTATCTGCGACGCTATCGTTCGAGCCAGGGGTTGTTTACCGCTGATCACTTAATTAAATTTAAACGAGGAATCATATTTTTTTAATGTTCTTTTTAGGAGTGAAGCTATGAAATGTTAGTGGATTCTAGTATTTGTAGTACGCCAGCATGAGAGATTTTTGTTTTAGAAATGTGACTAAGTTTAGTATCTACATTCAGGTATCATAATTTTAGAGGTTTAACGTACCTAATTAAACATTATTATTACTTGCTGAATACATTTTTAGACTGAAGAAGGAACTCAGTTATTGTTTTCATTTAATTACGTTCTTAAAAAGTAGTGAACATTATATAATTAATTTCAGATGTTTTATAAAGCTTATCGATCTTTGCAATAGACACATCATTATCTACCAAGGAGCGTCTGATAATATTTTGAAGTGGCAATATTTTTTTCCCTTAAGAGTTCGACTAACTCCCTTAAACAGTATAAATCTTATTAGATTCTCTGGTCATGGAATTGTAAAATACATAATTAGATGACAACCTAAAAAAATTCCCTAACCCTACACTGATACTATCACCCTATCACGAACAATGAAATCCTCAATCAAATACTCAATTCCATAATAATTAAAATACAACACAAATTTCTCATTACAAGCGGCAAAAAATGGAACTAAACCCTTCTCATATGTAATTCGTATGAGAATTCGATGACAGCGCCACTTCTATCAACTTTTACAAGTTTGTGTGTAAACACGCATGGTCTATCTATGGGAATGACTTTGACTTCCTGGCTGATCAGTGATTTGTTTCACAGAGAAAAAAAAGGTGAAAAACATTTGCGAGTGACACCTGTGCGCGTTCCCACGCTAACTCGGTCAAACGGAACGCACGTGCGTCGAATCTGTTCCAATTTCAAATTGCGATTGTTTTTAAAATAAAAATTGGGCGCATAAGAGTTAGTTACGAATTACGACCATGTTAGATTTTTGTTTTCGTTTTTAAATTATAGTCTAGCAATTTTGCCAGTACGTTAGGATAGCTTCAATTTGTATGGGTATCTTAAATTGAAATATAATATTTTGTTATCTGGCTTTGTATGTAACGTTAATAACTTTTTTTAAACCTTTCCAGTAGTAAAGTAAATGCTAAAATTTACTTGGGTAGGTTCTTAGAAAGAAATTACAAACAACCTTTGGTACCTAGCCATACGAAACCTGATAGTCACCAGCGGGTCTAGTATGGCTGCGTCTATATCGCGTGTCAACTGTGGATAAAGCATCCGTCACTTTTTGACACGTGTACTTATTTACGTGTTAGAAGGTGACGGATGCCTTATCCAAAATTTTTCACGCGACAAACGCAGTTGTATTAGGCCCCCAGTACATAGTCGGAATTCTAATAGTATTTTTGTCTTCCGACAATAATTTCAAACAATACAAACTAACAATCGTAACGTATAAACCTTGAATCGACTTTGTCACACTACGTCTTATAATACCTTGACCCTTTGTCTAAAACAAAGGTTTAAAAAAAAAACTCTCAATGTCAAATATTGTCCCTTTTAACCTAATACCAATTTACACCAACAAATCTTAACTAAACATCGTATTTCATAACTTCCTTTTGTCTTATTTATGTCTATCTGGCTTCCACTTCCCCATTCCCGAGATTCTAAATTTCCAATAAGACTGGGGTTTGTAAAAACATCGGCTTCCTGGTTAAACGTATTGGGACTATTGGGATATGGACCATTCTGGGTTCCCACGGGCTCCTTTTACATTTACAGGGTGCGTTGAAAAATAATCCTTAAGAATAATATTTAAATCTTCATATCCTTTCCCATATCCCAATCATCTATGGTCGGCGCAGCATAATTCTTCCTTCCACACATCCCTGTTAGCCGTCATCTCAGAGTTCACTCCCTTCTATCTCATATTTATTTATCTAATCCACTGGTAAACATCTTCACCTAAGTGTGCAAAATGTGGTTACAGAATTATCAAAAAAAATAATTTGTTGTTGGAAATTCTGTAGCTCTGCCTACCCCACTCTGGGAATAAAGGCGTGAGTGAGTGAGGCGTGTTTTACATTTTAATATAGTTAAAAAAAAACTTAACAAAATAGAATAAATAGTAGTGAAGTGTTTGGTTTTAGATATACCTAAGTAAGGTTGACAAGGCGAAACTGAAAAAACCCAATTATTTAAACCGTTCTTATAAGTGTTTAATAATATAAAATAATAAAAACTGACTTGAAAAAAGTGTGTAATTGTGTGTATAAAACAAGAGTCACACAATATAACCAGTGTGTTTATTTTCTAACCAAATTGCACAATACACCAACAACTGTCAGTCCGTCATTCGATTTGAATCACCCTGTAACCGCGAGCATCGGAACGCAGGTGGTTCCGCCCTTCGGAATTCCTCGCTTTTTGCCCGCGTGCCGTTCACTTTGACGGTCCCTTCACAGTCTAATCAGACTCAATGATGCCTAAAATTGTCTTACTAGAAAATAAAAAGTTAAAAGTAATCACCCTTAGTAGTAGAATTTAAAAATTGCTAAATCTGTGACAGTATTGGTTGGTGAAACCTAAGAGTGACGTAGCTTTAATTTAACTTTATATTTTTGTCTGTTTGTTTGACGGTATAATTCAATGTAATCTAAGTCAAAAGAGGTGTAAGTGCAAGTAACTCTACAATGATTATCGGTGACCTGACCACAAAGCTTTCAGTGCCCTTACCATGAGTTACAATTACCGTACTCGCTAGCGAGTCGAATGCTCTGTCTTGCACTCTATAGGACTGCGAAGGACAGAGCTTCGACTAGCTAGTGGGTAGATTGATAGATAGATAGATAAAAACTTTATTCAACATAAACACAAACACAGGCTCTTAATTAAAACAAAAAGCATTAAAAAAAATAGACAGCAAACAAGAGACTAAGAAATACAATGGTCTGTGATTTGTGCTGTAAATTGGCGCTGACTCAGCATAATGCTGCGAGACCTGCAGCGCTGGTATTCTGCCAGAAGCATAGGAATCAGGTCTGTGGCGCCCGAATGCAACCGAAAAATGTGCCAAACGAACATGAGTACGTTAATTGTAACTCATGGTAAGGGTACAGTTGTTTGAAAACCTACTTGACTGTTTCTGGGTATCTAATATGACAGTAGGTCTCCCGTACACTTTGGCTTTTATGTTATCACTAAGGCTATGTAAGGTTAATAAGAACTTTGGAATGCTTTCGTGATGGTAGGACCTTGTGCAGGGTCCGTCCGGCTCGCTACCAACACCCCTTAACCTACCAAGGAGCATTTGGGTCAATCAACTTTTCCTTGTATCTCGTTGCCATGGTGACGTCTCCTGAGTCACTCTTTAAAACTGTGATTTCAAAGAATATATAGTCATCTAAAAATCAGTTTTATTGGCAATATCATACCCATTCTTTTAAAGGCTTTCTCTCGAGTGTGCTAGAAGTATATATTATAGCATTTTTTCTAAGAAACTCTAACACTGTTGTCTCCTGGGTTACGGGACAGAATAACAACAACAAAAAGTTGATCCACCCATTTGGGACTTTCATCAACCGGTATGGGGATAACACGTCCCAGCATCGAGTAATGGAGTCAAGTCTCCTTGAAGGAATCCATTTCCTCAAGCTGTTCTAATTTGACAATCATGCAGATGAGAGTGCTTAGTCATCCTACCAGGAGTTCAGAACCTGTAAGGGTCTGCTCTGAATGTTTGGCCTTACGATCAAAAATATGTTAATTGAATCATCGAGTAATTCCAACTTAGACCTGCGATACACGGACTGCTTCAAGTGCTCTAGAAAGTGCAGATTGTCCAATAGCAACCAAGTGCTGTCGGTTTTGATTGCGAAAAGCAGTCCGTGTATGACGGACCTTAGGCCCGTATTAATAAACTCATCTTGGCTGAGATGTCACAAGATACGTCAAAGTAAACGTCAAACCATAGAACACTGTCATTTTTGACACATCTCGAGAAGGGCATTAGAGTTGAGATTAGTTAATACGGGCCTAGTGCTTAGGGTTGGAAACGCATTTGGAGTTTTAGGGCCGTATTAATAAACTCAAATTATGTTCTATGGTTTGACGTATCTTGTGACGGGCCTCTCAGCCAAGATGAGTTTATTAATACAGCCCTTAGGATAGCAGTCTTGAGATTATATATTTTGGATCTCGGATCTTACTGCCCATCAGCCTTTGCGTCCGTTTGCCTTCTCTATACCATAAAAAAAGTTTATCGATGGAATGCAAAACGGTTTCCGAGATGCTTATCTTGAAACCGCACCATTTATTGCACCCTAGAATTTATTACAGCTACCTCACACATTTGTTTCCAGCAAAACCGTTTAGTTACCGCGACAAAGTTGCATACCCATAAACCCTTTAAAGCCCTTTGGAACCCTTGCGATCAATCCGATACGATTTTCTACCACTTGAAGAGTCGGCAATTCGTAATGTAATCAAATACCATTTATGAAAGGCCTTCCTCTCCCCTCTAACGGTTTAAGCTTAAGGCGTTTGAGGGGTGTTTGGTCGAGATAGACAGGTCTAGTTGGATTGGTGAGCGGCTTATACGATTCGTAGCCTCCCCGTGTTAAACACATTTAAAATGTTAGAAAGATTTAAGTGTGTGATTCTATTATGTTTGTTTGTGTACGGATGAGTTGGTTTGATCGGATTTGTGTTGTGTCTGCGGCTAAAGATGTTCCTTGTAAAGTTAATTTACTTGGAAAGTTTGATTTAGTACTTTAAATTGAGTTGGAACGCATTTATATTGATGCCATGCTTTGTCACTTTCTGTCAGATGCAAATGTCAATTACAGATAAGGACAAAGCATGGCATAAACTATTCCAAGCTTATTCCACGTTTATAAGTAAGGGGGATAGTTGTTAATTCTGTGAAAAAAACTTAACATTTATTTTTAAATTGTTTATTTGTAACGTAAGTTAAAAGCTAAATAAATGAATATTTACTAGTGTCTAAAGTTTTTTCGTTTGTGATTTTGCAACTTTTAAAAAACAAATATATATTTTGTTAAATGATGATTTAAACACAGAAGTCGAGTTGAAAGAGAGACATCGAGGGAAGGTGAGTTTGTTATCAGTTTGTTATTATTACCAATTATTATACCTATCGCTCTCAAATTCGTTATAGTAGAAAATGACAGCCAAACACTCGATTTACGGCGACTTTAAGTTTAATGAACGTTTTTGCAACTATGAAGGTACGTTAAACATATAACTCTCGCTTCGCTTCGATTTATGTGAGTTTTCTGTAACACCCGTACATAAAACTTTCCTCTTGAATCACATTACTACTCGTATCTATTAAAAAAACGCATCAAAATCCGTTGCGGAGTTTATAAGATCTAAGCATACATAGGGACAGACAGACAGCGGGAAGCGACTTTGTTTTATACTATGTAGTCATGAAGATCTCAATCCAGAGTGTTAGACACCGCGTGGTTGCCGGGTTAGAATAGTGCCACTCCATGTCTTCCCGTGGATGTCGGAATAAAGGCGTGTAGTACTGTTAGGCGATGGGCTTGCAACCTGTCACTAATACACTGCAAAATGTGGTTACAGAATTATTAACAAGTTTTTAGAGTTGTTAGTAATTCTTTAGCTCTGCCTACGCCACTCTGGGAATAAAGGCGTGAGCTTTTTTTTTATTTATTTTTTATTAGGCATGGTACAAAAGTAAATATATAACAATATTCCCGCAAAACTGTTTTTACAGTTTGTCTGCAGGCAGGAGTCTCTATTTAGCTAAATAAGTAATAAATAAGGTAAGTGACTACAGGTAAGTACATATTATGGTTATAAATATGATACACACCTGAGTGACAATAGCTTATGAAAGCAGTTGTCATTCAAGTGTCTGTAGTGAATATTTTTTGAGGTCTTTCTTAAACTTAAATTTATTTGGTTCATGACGGATGTTCGCGGGTAGGCTATTTAGGAGGTAAGGCAGTCTTTTATTTAACGTTCTGTCTCCAAAAACCTCAAACTTACCCGCGGACACCGACCTAGTAGCATATGCTCAATGGGTGTAGGGACATGCGCTAGAGTGCCATGGTTGTTATGTAGGTATGTATGTATGTTAGACACTGAGGTAAGCATTGTCGGCAACTTGAGTTAAATATGCTTAATCAAAACATCCAAACTGATCCCCATCAGCGCTTTAAGCTGAGTAATCCCCGAATTACGCCGACAAAGGGGGATATCTTAACCCTTCGGAAGAACAGTAAGCTCTGATAAAGCGCCTTAGCTTGCACCGGTAATCCCGTGAATGGCTTGAATTATCTCGGTTTTTATTTATTAGGGTTCCGTACCAAAATACATAAAAAAGGAACCATTATGGTGACACTTGGACCCTTGGACTGAGACACAAAAATGTACAAAAAAAAACCGTATGACATAATGACGTAGATTCCCTCGGGAGCTTTCAAATTTTCCGGGATGAAAAGTAGCCTATGAGTCAATCCAAGTATTGTATATGTATATATGTAAACACTTTATTGTACAAACAAGAGATAACAATTATAAAATAGACAAAAATATAACAGGGATGTACAAAGGCGAACTTATCCCTTTAAGGGATCTCTTCCAGTTAACCTTTGAGCCAAGTTATAAGCTATCGCTATTAAAAAAATCATCCAAATACGTCCAACTGTTGCAGCGTGAAGGAGTACCAAATTAACAAACAAACACAAACTTTCGCATTTACTTATATGTATAATATTAGTAGTAAAGTGTTAAAGTGTATTTACATTAAAGTATCGCGAGCAACAATCTTAAAATCAACACAATATCACCTAACAATCAAGTACACTATAACTTAAAGCTCATAACACGCCTAAGGTGTTTTGTCGTTTACGTCCCTTTAGTCTGTTAACTGCACAAAAGCGCAGTTAATTAGAGTGAACCGCAAATTGACAGCCACCAACTAGCCTCTGATGATGCGATGAAACACAGAAAAATGCGAACTTGGGCTATTTTTCCAGGTAAATTGATTTATAATTTGTTTTAATTTAATATGTATTGATGTTTTTTATTATTTGTAATGTTTTGATTTATTTTGAGACGATCCTTAACGGCGATAACTTCTTAGTTCTGTATTGTTATTGTTATCCTGACTTCTTATTTCTATTTTGATTATATTAAAATTTATGTATATTGTTGACGATTCCAATGTAATTTCTTGTACTTTTGACATAACATGCAATGTATACCGTGACTTACTCTGGACAGTAAATATCATTCATTCATGCATATAAATGTTTTTTTTAGGTTTTTACCGTCAAAATGCGTTTGGTTAGTGATGCAAACTGCAATGATTGTCTTTGGTTTTTTTTAAACCAAATTGCATAACGTAAAACGGGGTGAGTAGTTTCAAATAAGAACAAGTATTCAATGGACAATAACGTTACATCTATTGGAAATAATTTCAGTGTTATAATATGCTTCATGTTAGGTCGTGTCCCTACTCACCCCGTTTACGGTACTAGTGTAATAACAATCTAACTCAAAATTTATTTGCTAGATTTTAATTAAACTTACTTATAGTCCTGATATTGACAAACTAATATACATTTGAAGATTCCATTGGATCGTCAAAGGTACTGTAAGTGTCGATAATTTAGGATGCCAACACAAAAAAAACTAAGATACTAAATAGTAAGAACCAAATATAAGTATTTCGTGAATATTAACATAAAAAGTATCCTAGGCGTGTATTCTACGTCTTGTCTTGACATGTTATCGTATTGCCAACGTTACGATAGCTCCTATTAATGTTACAGTAATGGTGGCCAAATTAAAAACAATAAGGTTACATGTCAAAGGCATGGTTTATTTAATAAAACACAGGACCTGGGGGGTTATTATGACATAGCTATGCAGTTCAGTTTACGCTGCGAGAAAAGGACAAAGCTATATAACTTCTATAGCTCTGTCCTTTACGCTCGCCGCAAAATGAATTGCATAGCCATGTCATAATAACACCCCTGGTCTTTACAATCGCAACGCAAAATAAAGATGCCAAAATTAAATCGAGTGTTTACCAATTTTATTAAAATTTAGTCGCATAACCGCAGTTACTGTAGCCTCTATACGACGTATTGGCTGCTAATTGAACGGGACACGCGTGATACAGTGCAGTGTAGGTAAACAGCGGCGATTAGGGGGTGGAGGAAACTGATATGCACGCGTAATATAGCCTAGGGCAACACATGTAAAGGCATTGTAATATTCATCATTTGATCTGTTTAGATCAAGATAGTTTAATAGTTGGTTGGATAAAGGTAGTTTTTTTAATAATGACGGTTCGTACACATTTAATTTTGTCGCGACGCATTAAGGCTAATAAATAGAACGTAAAAAAATAAAATATACAATGTATTATAAAAAAAAGAAGATAACTGTTAAGTTTTCAACTATATTTCTGGTTCAGTCCCACACAAAAGTTGCGTTGGTAAAAAAACGAAATATAAATATATTTACAAGCCAAAACGCTAAGAACAATATTTAAGGTATAAATCAATTTATAAATACATTCGATTTAGTCTTGCGCGTTTTTTTCAACTCGAATCGTTTTCTATGTCGCATAGCCGCAGTTTCAGTGGCCCCTATACGACGTATTGGTTGCTAATCAAACCGGCCGGCACGCATAATTTGAACACCGCTATACAGCTTGTAGGCAAACACGGTTGTTGGCATTTGGAGGGTTGGATGAGGTAATTAATGAGCTGATCCGGGTTGTTGTCTGTCTGCTGAATTATGTGTTGATTGGTTCAGCCATAATTATAATGTTTAACCAGTGAGGTAGTTTGGGGTAAAGATGCATGAAGTATGACGTCACTTGAATAAAAAAAATTGGTGTATGTACGTGTTACGATACTTCTTTGGCTACAAATCGCTATAACAAATTAAACTAAGATGCTAAACTGACTAAATGTAAGCAATTGACAAAAGCACTCGACGCGATTGTCCACCAGCTTACGTCAAACGAACCCCAGGCCTAGTATGGCTGCGTCTATATCGCGTGTTAACTGTGGATAAATCATCCGTCACTTTTTGACATGTGTACTTATTTACCTGTCAGAAGGTGACGGATGCCTTATCCAGAAATTATCACGCGATAAACGCAGCTATATTGGTCCCCCAGGGGGCCTAATATGGCTGCGTTTATTGCGTGATAAATTTTGGATAACGCATCCGTCACCTTCTGACAGGTAAATAAATACACGTGTCAAAGAGTGACGGATGCTTTATCCACAGTTGACACGCGATATAGACGCAGCCATACTAGGCCCGCTGGTTACGTACTTTTGATAAAGGTAACGTTCGCCGAAAGCATTCTGTGACCAAAGGACGAAATTGGAAGATAACATGTCATACAAACCCCCGATTTTGCTACACCGTTTTTGTCAATTTGCTACAAAGCGATAAACAATGCTACGAGCTACATCCGTAGCGCGTAGCAAGATTAACAAAAAATAGCAAGTAAACGTAAAATGGTTGTTTTGTTAATTTGTCTATCCTTCAGCATTGTTCTTGCTTATTTATTCTACTCCAAGGTTAACTGAAAGATATCACACATGGGATAAATTTGCCTATGTACACTATCTATATTGATACGAACATATCTTGTAAATGTTTATTATGCAATAAAGTGTTTACATACTTACATACATACAAAGATACGTCACTCTTAAGGCTAAATTAAAACACGGTATACTTATTTGGTGGTTACGTATCAGAACGCCTAAAATTAATAAGCCTAATGTATCATAATACCTAAAAAAAAAAAGCCATTGCATAAAACTCATTAGGTTAGGTTAGATTAGTTTTATAACAATCCTGAAAAATGTACGGTTTTAATAAAAAAAAACATTAGGTATTATGAACCTGATTCCTATAAATCTTTACATCATCTTTACATGGTATGAAATAAAGTCGCTTGCCGCGTCTTATCTGTCTGTATATCCGCTAACTCCTCCTAAACCACGCAACGGATTTTAATGCGTTTTTCACCATCAGTTAAATAATTTTTCACAGAAGGTTTTAAGTACATTCTGGTTTATGTACGAGTGGTAATCGAGCCGAAGCGGGGGCGGGTCGCTAGTGTAAAGAATGGTGAAGGTACCGATTTTAAAACACATTCTTCATGATAATTCTTTTATTTAACTCGTAACTTATTTATATATATGTACAAGCGATGCGCCCGGCCCGCAGGCCTAGGAGCGACTCCCGAAAAGTAAACAAAAATAAACAACCGCCGTTCTATCGAACCATTTGCTTTTAAATTTAAAATATTAAAAGCAAACGCGACGTATTACCTAAAAAGGTACAGTGAAATAAGGTCTATTTTTGCATTGCAACCTTATTTCACTACACTAGTATAATCATAAGATTATGATGCGCTTAAAAAAAGTCATTTTTACTCGCTCGCGTAGACGTTACATTATACCACACTGCATAAAGGCGGTACAGACAGGTCGCCATCAAAGGAACGCAGCGTTAATGAGGGCGCCACTGAGCGCTTTGTCTGTGCCCGGCTTTAGCTTTTTTAAAGGATGTCACACAAAGTACGTATGATGTCGCGTGCACACTGTGCAACACAGAAGAAATAAAATATGGTTGCAGCGGTTTGTTTTGTAAATGCAGTAGTTTAAGCCACAATGCAATGAAGATTTAAATTTTTTTTAATAAGTTGAACTTATCCCTTTAAGGGATCGCTTCCACGAGAGATTGAGGAAAGTGAAAGGTTGTGCAACGAGTAGACAAGTGTAAGGTCGCTGTCAATAGAACTTGTGAACTATGTAAACAAATTAGTACTGTTTGACACATAACCTCAAATAATCACCAAGCGTATTTTTATTAAAAATAACGATCTAGTGTCATTGAAAAGACATCTTTAAAAGTACGTGATTATCGAGTAATCATGGCGAATTGGTCCGTTTGGTTTTGTTTACATATTTTGCAAGTTCTATTGACGGCGGCCTTACTTTATATGTTGGGTTCTTTTTTTTATTTCATTAATAGTGTCTTCTATCTTTGTAGACTCCACCTACCTTTTTAATTTTCCGTTAGTATAGTCGCTATAACCAATCTTCTGGATCCTCGCAAGGTGGCTGGCAAGTGCTGGATGAGAGTGGCCACAGATCGTGCTCGGTGGCGTGCAATGGGAGAGGCCTACGAGTACGTCCAGCAGTAGACTAGTATAGGCTGATGATGATGATGATGATGATGATGATGATGATGATGATGATGATGATGATGATGATGATGATGATGATGATGATGATGATGATGATGATGATGATGATGATGATGATGATGATGATGATGATGATGATGATGATGATGATGATGATGATGATGATGATGATGATGATGATGATGATGATGATGATGATGATGATGATGATGATGATGATGATGATGATGATGATGATGATGATGATGATGATGATGATGATGATGATGATGATGATGATGATGATGATGATGATGATGATGATGATGATGATGATGATGATGATGATGATGATGATGATGATGACGATGACGATGACGATGACGATGACGATGACGATGACGATGACGATGACGATGACGATGACGATGACGATGACGATGACGATGACGATGACGATGACGATGACGATGACGATGACGATGACGATGACGATGACGATGACGATGACGATGACGATGACGATGACGATGACGATGACGATGACGATGACGATGATGATGATGATGATGATGATGATGATGATGATGATAATGGTGATGATAGGCGCTATCAAATACCTACAATAGATCGTAGTTATACGATGCTTGAACACATCTGAGGCTCTATAATTCCACTCGGTAAACCATACGTTTATCATGTCAAAAGCAATAAGGTTTTACCGTGTAGAATCTCAGTCTTGGTCATTTTGAGTATCGATTTTATTTTCTAATACATGTCCCTAAAACCAACGATAAAACGAAAATGGCTCGTAACTTGGCACATAAGCTACCAGAATAAGTTATTTCAACCTTAGTAAAAATATCAGTTTCTGAGATAAAGGACGTTTATAAAACTAGTGCTTTTTGGTACTCTGAGTCAGGGTTTTTTGGTTGCAGCCTTCAGCAAATTTCAGGTGTTTTGTTTATCTGTGTTTGTTACTGAATAACGGTGCTATCTAATGTTTTTATTTCGATAGTATGCTGTACTGGTAAAAAAAAACATCTGTTCTCAACATCTACATAGTTTATTTGTTTTTTTTTAGTACCTACTTGTTTTACCTTCAAACAAAACCAAACTTGAAGTAATGTCTCGCACAGAAACAGTTGAATCAGGTTCCGTTATCATTATCAACCAAGCGCCAAGTATCTCCCAACTTAATTCAAACTTTTCCCACCCAAATCAAAGTGCATTTTAACAACTATGTTATTTGCAGTGAACACACTACTTCCGCAATAGTCTGAACTTCTTCAAACAAAGAGTCTTGCGTGCGGGATCAATACCCTCCCCCCTCTCCCCCGCGTCACAGGAGGGAAAACATTCACTGAAATGATTGTGTTAGTTTGCAGATAAAACACGAAGAAGGACTGTATTTTATTAGTCTACGTGAAGAATGGCGATGACGTGTCACATAAAAATAAGTAGAGATCAGGAATTTCCCTGATATGCCCGGAATGGTCATCCTTGGTCATGCCTTTATCTTATCTTATCTTTCAGATGGGCCCATTCAGATACATTCGGATCTTTTTTCAATTGCCCTCTTACACACTCAGCTGTTCGAATGAGCAGTTTGCCTCACGATGTTGTTCCTTCACAGTAAGAGCTTCGGGTAATGCACTTTAGTTAGAAAAACTCATTGGTACATGGTGACCGCGGGGGTTCGAACTCGGTGCCTCACGATCACGAGTCGACCCCCTAAGCCACAAAGCCACCGACACTGGTCAGGTAGCCTAGTCCAGCATAACTCTTACTTAGGGCCACTTGCACAGAAAATTTAACTTTGGGTTAAGTCACTAACTCGAGTTTTAATGACATTTTTCGTATGAATCTGACATTTACTAACTCGAGTTAGTGTCTTAACCCAGTGTTAATTTTTTCTGTGCAAGTGGCCCTTAGCGCTTTTAGAAAATCGACTACTAAAATTTTCTACCAAACATTTGGAAAAAGATTGCGTTCAGTCATCAACTATTTGTCAAGACGATTCAAACGAGCCCTAACCAAACGGGTTTAGGAGTTCGTATGGCCACCCTACGTCTCCATCATCAGACCGCTCGATAGTTCCATATTACAAAATGGTCTAGGCTCTAACCTCTATCAAACCAACAACAACTTACCTATCTTTATTTCGGAACCAGCTCGTGTTTCCAGCCAGCACGCTTATCGCAGTCGGCTTCAAAGTGGAACAACTGTTTTCATTTTGTATGCAGACAAGCATTCGATTTTCAAAATGAAAACGATTGGAAGTGCGAGTGCGTTAGGCAATAGCCCCTCTGGTCGTCAGTAATTCTGTAGCCTTAGTGTAAACGAATACAAGTCGACATAGCTCGTAATGAAAAGGGTACATGACATGTACAGAATATTATACTTATACCGTTTTTCACTTGAAACTGCTCATCAATAATTACGTAAGGGCGTTACCGCGTCATCACTGGCAGGTCACGACCCGCGCGGCGTTTTCATTGGCTAAAATAAATCCAACCAACGCGTTCTAAACACACGCGTGCTACTGAAATATTCTGACGTAGAAATAACTGTTGAATGGAATCGTAAGAAAAAACAAGGAAGAAGAAATACATGGCATTTATTACTTATTAGGTATGGGAAATTGTACATCGCAGTGAAAACAAGTGATTTTGTTATGAATATACAGTGTGCTTAAACCTAATTTTTAACACTAGGCAAAGATAAAATATACCTATTTATTCAGGAGAAAAATGGGTATTTCGTGTATCTGTTTGTGGCATCGTAGCTCCCAAACGGATTTACCGATTTGTTGCCTTTTATTTTTAATATGAAATATCATCTCCTTAGGAAGGGGCCGCTATCATAGTTGATTGCGTTAACCAAAAAGTGATCAAGTAAATATCCAAAAAAAACGTTTGCTTTACCGTTAAGCATCTTATCTAGGGCCCCAGTAGCCCTTACATTTTGTCAGTTTTCGACAATCTTTTACGTTAGCGTTAAGACACTTGTCTAGACTCAATCATTAACGAGTATTAATACGGCCCTTCGAATACCCACCTTACCACTAACAAAAAAGACCCTCCAACATATAAACTAAGATATTTTAAGCGCTACTTAATCTATTATCGGTCTTCATAATATATTTTGTTCATAAACGTTAGGATAAGGGCGTTTTTTCACCGCCAGTCGTTTGGAGTTATCTATGCCTGATAACGCGCGGCTCTCTTGGGAGTTTTTCCAATGTGATCTTTTTTTAGGGTATTTTCGCGTAAACGATCTCAGTGATATCGGTGGACTCCTTATAGGAATAATGTACGACACAAATGATTTATGGATTTATGGACTGTTTTTATTTAACAGTGATTTCTTAGTAAGACTTTTTTTTCGAAACAAAGGCGTAGGCGGAATAAAACCTATAACTCCAAAGGAATGGGTCTTGCTTGAATTTTTTGGGTTTCGTACCCAAATGACACCAACCTTCGTTGTCCATCCCTTAATTTTTAATCGGATTTGATAGCCAATTGTTTTTAATAAACACCTATAAATAAACTTAAAGTAATATAAAGGGGAAATAAGCTTCGCTACGCCTATTTTTGATTTAATTAGGATTTAAAATAGTTTGCTATGGTAAATTGTAATTCTGTTCAGGATGTTTTAATTCGCAGTGATTGGCAATTAACAAATGCTTAGAGGTGTATGAAGCATGCCACTAGTCGCTGCAGCGGCGATAATGCGTTTTAAGTGCGTGTAGTCTGTCGCCCAGTGTACCTTTACCATGACTATGAGTTACAATTACCGTACTCGCTAGCGAGTCGAAGCTCTGTCCCTCGCAGACCTCGCAAGTATTTGTAAAGAGTGGGAGGGACAGAGCATTCGACTCGCTAGCAAGTACGGTAATTGTAACTCATGGTAAGGGTACTGCACACCGCCGCCGCCGCAGTTGGTGCTACGCGAATAAATAAAAAAGCTCTTGCATTTTTAATGCGCTTAAAGAAAACATTAAATTACAAGCAATTATTAAAAAAAAAACAGGTATTTCTGTAGTAATATAAGATAAATACAATATAGGTAATTATTTAAATATAAATAACATTAAAACACTTATTTTTCGAATGATATCGTACAAGAATCTATTTAATTTCAATTATACACATATTCTTTTAAAAAAACCAAAGGATAAATTCGTCTTTCTACATTTCTATTAATATACTTAAATATTGTACTTGATTTGCTGTATTGTATAAGTAATAAAGGGTTAACATACATACATACATACATACATAATATGTAACACAGAAGAAACAAAGGTGAACACATTTGAACAAAAGCGTCTTGAAGACCTTGATGCAAAGCGCCATATACGGAAGACTCAACCTAAGCCCTCCTATAATTCACATATGGCTCGGCTGGCCAACTCTTCTGCCTACCCTGTAACCGCACTTTTAAAACGAAATTCGGTTTTGCCACCCACATTAGAGCACATCACCCGGACTAGACCAGTTGCAGGATTCGCCGTTACCCGACACGGTATGGAGGACATGATGATGATGATGATGTAACACAGAAGAAAATAACCTAATCCGCCTTTACTCCACGCTTCCGCTTGTAACTTAAGCACGTTATAATTTTAACGACAGTGTTGCTATTTCGGTGAGAAGATATCTACCGCAAGTGGCCAGTTTGTGGTTCCAGAAACTACCAATTTGGGAATATTATCTGTTCCCAGATAACTCGTGGTAGTTTTTTATGGCAGCTTTTATTTATGAGCGCGATGAAAGAGGGATGTATTTCTTAAGTGTAGCTTTATATTGTGTTGTGGTTGAGGACATTAAATACACGATATAGTTAAGTTTACTTCACCAGTTATGAAAACCGGACAAGTGTGAGTCGAACTCGCGCCCGAAGGGTTCCGTTCCATTATCTATACAACATTAGACACTATATTAATACATGATAAACATGATCACGTTTGTTGTATGGGAGCCCCAATTTTTTTTTGTGTTTTGTGTGGTAAAACGGACACGAAAATACATCAGCTGTGAAAATTTAAATTGACTAGCTATCACGGTTCATGAGATACAGCCTGGTGACAGACAGACAGACGGACAGTCGAGTCTTAGTAACAGGATCCCGTTTTACGCCATTGGGTGCGGAACCTTAAAAAAAATTGAGGTAACACCAAAAAACTTTAGTACCTACAGTCAGACTTATAAGTAGCTGCACACTTTGGTACCTTGTCGCTTTAACGCCTTTGACAGATCAGTGCAGCAGTTTAAACATGACGTCAAAGGTGGTCAAAGTGACAAAGCACTAAAGTACCTAACTACTTTACGAACACATGGTCATTTGCGGGCCTAGTATGTCTATATCGCGTGTCAAATGTGGATAAAGTATCCGTCACTCTCGTACTTATTTACCTTAGTATAATCTCTACATTATACCTATGTATTATAACAAAATAGCGGATTGAAAGACAACGCACAACCTAAATCTCTGAACCTATGGACATAAAATTTTCAGGCAATATTCCTTAGTTACCCTAGGGATGCATTAAAAACGTTTTCGAAAATTGACCTCTAACGGGAACAAATAGAAAGATAACGGAAAACTAGTCCTGTAACAACTAACAACATACCTATACCAACATAATGTTTACACTTTGATAATGTCGAGAGCGATTGGTTGTCATAGTAGGTAGTATCGTCATGATACTGACCATGTTATTGTGAATAAAGAGCAATAAATACTTATGTAATTATCGTTACATAGTGAAGCTAAAGTATATAAATGGTGACTGACAATACGTTAAGTCAAATTGCGATTAAATACGTAACTACTACAAAATATTATCACTTGTATTAAGGACCAAAATTATGAGGAGACTGAGCAGTTGTCAGTACACTTATAAATTAAAATAAACACACACACACATACACACATTTACACGCACATAGATACTCATGTGTATATTTCTTTTTTTTGTGTAAAAATATTTTAATTGTTTACTTTCAGACTAATTTTTAATTTTAAATATTTTTTCTCTATTACTTATCTAGTTGTTCCTAATTTACATGTAACGTAATATATGCTATAGAAGAGCGGGGTCTCCTGGCACAGGTATATTTTTACTTAAAAGGAGACTTCAGCCATGGATGTGATATTATGTAAGCAGAAACAAATAAAAATATTTTCTATTTCTATTTCTATTTCTACAAAATCCAAAATAGTGAGGTCATCCATAAAATTAATGCTATACATAGAAATGAAGATACAAAATGCAAATACTCGGTTAAAAATAAATAATGAAATTGATATCTTTAAATTTCCTATTCTATCGAATCATACAAGGAGATCCAGTTTTTTGTTCTAAACTTCTTTTCTTTATTGTTTAATTTTGTTTTCTGTGTTGCCATTCTTTGTTGATGTTCAATTTAATCAGGGTTTTATTTTGTTCTTGTGATCGTCGAATAAATATTTATATTTTTCCTAATTTGGGATGGAGCGGATTGGACACTAACAGAAAAAAAACATTGAAGTACCTACTACAATTTTAATTGTTTTTGTGCAATAAACAATAAATAACAATTCGATAAATAAATATTCATAAAGTGACACGGTTAACTCGAATGTAAGCACAACACTAATATTAAATACTCTATGGCAATGATAAGGGGAAACATAAACAAAATGATTTATTATTTTTGATAAGTGTTCTCAGAAACTGGATCGATTAAATGTTTAGGTAATGTAAAGTGACAAATATCTCGAAACAACAAATTGTACACGTAGAGGCAAAAAGGCTATTTATTAGAAACTATAGTCATTTGGAATTTAAATATTTGTAATAAATAATAAATATAAGACGACGCGATAGCCTATTTGGTAGTGACCCTGCCTACGAAGCTAGAGGTCCTGGGTTCAAATCCCGGTAAGGGCAGATATTTGTGTAATGAGCGTATATCGTTGTCTAATAGGTACCCATAGTACAAGCCTAGAGCTTAGTTTGGGACTAGGTCAATTGGTGTGACATATTCCCCTTGATATTAAGGGGAAAATCTCCTACTAATTGACTAATTCCAAAGTACCTACCTAATATGGGTACTAGACAACGAAAAACTATTTAAATAGAGAAATATATTTCATCCAAACATCACCACTTAACACTACACTGCCCGGCGGAAAAGAAGTCAATCCTGACACATTATACAACCATGGAGTGTCTGAATAATGATAATGTTGACAGCTGTCAAAAAAACATCACATTCATCAGTCGCAAGACGTCCACTGCTGGACAGAGGCCTTCCGCAAAATTTTCCACAACAATCGGTCGTTTGCAGCTGTCATCCAGCGGTTTCCCGCGACCTTTATCACTATATGAAAAAATTCTAGGAGTAAACTTATTTATTGCGTGTGAAGGAATAGTAATAACGTCTTCAATATTCTGAAACTTCATGATTGTGCAATGTGTCAGGATTCACTTCTTACCGGCCGGGCACTATAAACATAGAACTTTGGCATACACTGGTCAACGTTAAATAGACAAACCCCTACTGTCGACCCCTTTTTTCAGAGCTGATATCTCATAAGCGGCCCTACCGATTTTCATGAAATCTAGGTAAGAACCATCAGGATTAAACTAACTTTCTTTAAAAAATACCCACGTCCAAATCCGTTCATCCATTTGGGAGCTATAGGTAATTTAATAATATATCATTTATTGTCAGGCAAAAAATAACCCATTTATAGCTCGCGTAGAATTCGTATTGTAGTCAGTCCAAGATAAAAAGTAGCCTATGTTACGTAGTGATAATGTAGCATTCTATTGGTGAAAGGTTTTTTGAAATCGGTCTAGCAGTTTTTGAGTTTACGACATACAAAAATACAAATCTTTTAGATCTTAATCTGTATAATATTAGTGTAGGTGAAGAAGAATGCATCAAATTAGAAGTAAAACTACAAATAATAAGATAAAAATAAGTACAAGAATAAAATAAATAAGTAGTAAAAATAAAACATGACATAAACAATTCACAGTTACAGTTACAAATTAACTGAAAAAAATTGTTTCACAAAATAAATTTTCATATCTCTATCTTGCACCTAATAAAATTCTAGTTCACTGAGAAATATTCAAATACATATTAAATGCCCATTGGCTGACCGGTGCAAGTAGACCCAATGTTTTTAGAATACATCGCTGTAATCATCGGATCACATAGACATTATTTCATTATCTGAGGCTCGTATCGATCCCAAAAAGCCGCAGAGCGCGCTTTAAGTCTGCATTTAAATACACCTGCAAGCTATTGCTTTAAGTTTTGAAACAAAGCTATATGCAAGACAGAGATGCAAATATTTGTCATTCTCTTTTACCCATAGTTTCTTCTCAAAACTTACGGCAATAAATCCGGCCTAACCACAGCAAAGAAATCCGGCACTCTCGCATAAGCGAAAACGCCTTACGCACTGCAGAAACGAGGTTGCTTTGATGCTACCACAGACCAGATAAATCACAGATACACAGATAAACACGTTTAACTTTATTTCACTGGTATTTTTGCGTCGTCAGTGCGCCGTAAAAAATAAACCCAAGTCTACAACTGCCATTTACGTGAGTACAAACCAAACTGTGTTCACAAAGCATTATAATTGCTTATATGGCTGTAACCTTACTGGCCCTGCATAAGATACACTTTTGTATCGACGCTCACCTTTACTCTTCAACCCGTTTGACAGTGGGTGCTTGACACTGTCAGTGATAACTTTTGACAGAGACTTTGAGGTAGGGTCAATACGTCAGTGTGCTTGAATTCAATAACCCAGCTGGGGGTTTTCCGGTAACCTTCGGGGAGGCAAGATGGCCGATTGAAAGGTGTCCGGCATTGTACATTTAATTTATTCTATGTACCGATTTACTCACTTGACACTGGCGAAATCTGCAAAATACCGCGGTGGACCGCCATTATTAAAAGAAGAAGAAGTCAGCTGTGCCTCTATTATTGGCGGTAAAACCATATTGTCTTCTGTTCTCGTATTGTCATCGTTTTGATGGCTGTTATTTACTCAACAGTAATGGCGGTCGAGTTAAAGCCAATACCATAACAGGTCAAAGACGTTATGGCTTTTACTGTAGATACCGTGACTAATCTGCGAGGGGTGAGAGATGGCTCTGTTCTACTCTAATTATGTTGAGTTCAACATGTTATCGTATAGTCAAAGTTATGTATGTATGTAGGTATGTAAACACTTTATTGTACAAAAGAAAAACCATAACAATACAATTAATATAGAAATATGTACAAAGGCGAACTTATCCCTTTAAGGGATCTCTTCCAGCTAACCCTTGAGAGATTGAGAAGAGTGAACGGTTGTGCAACGAGTAAACAAGTGTACAAGAAGAAGAATATAACACATTTAGTAACCAATAAAACTTATATAAATAGATTTAAAATAAAACTACATTCAAATACCTACATAAATAGATATAGAAATATACATATTAATAGGTAAATATACATACATAAACTACATTTTACATACCTAGAGGATAATTGATATTTAGGAGATAGAGTCAAGCCAGAACTTCTTTAATTTGCCTTTTAGGGAGTCTACCGTTTGTGATTGCCTAATGACAGTCGCGGTTATGATACTAAGCTCTTATACATGACAGTAATGGCGGCCGAAAGACGCGTAACATGTTAAAAGCGGGTGTCCCTCGGAGACCCTAACAACGTTTGTCCGTACACATCGTTTGTCCGAATTTTCATTTGCCCTAAACTGGTTTTCAGATGAGTCAGGCAAATTTTTAAGTTTTCCAAGTGGGATTGTTCATATTTTGACAATTACTCCAATTGGAAAACCATTTCGAGGAAAAGGGTTTTAAAGCCGAGCTGAATTACAAAGTTTTTGAAATATTTATCTATTTTGAATATTTCGACAAAAGATGTTTAACCTTTGTTTGACTTTCGTTTTCGGCTTGAAGCCCTCCTAGGTGTAGGTATCTTATGGGTTAGGCGAAAACAGCTTGAAATTGTAGGTTTTAATTTTTAATACACTAATTACAATCACTTTCTTTTATTGGATATCATTTAAATGTTGTAATTTATTAGAAAATGTCATCCCAAATTTAAAATAATCATGTCATCCATAAATGTTTGCTATATAAATAAAGATATTAAAACCAAACTATTGGGTCAAATACAAAATTAATTAAATGGGTGTCTTAAAATTTCCTATTGTTTCGAATTAGAAAGTAAGAGCCGTGAGTTATTTTTTTTGGTTAATTCCAATTATATCTGCGGTTCGGTTAGGTTAGGATTGTATTATAACAACACGACACCGTTTTAAAATTGAAGTGGAAATGCCTTTAGGATAAATGATGCATTAGGACAAATGACGATTAGGGATTCTATAAGGGAACCGTTAAAAGCAATAAGTACCTATGGGTAACGAGTAGAATAGAGCTCTTTTAAAGCATCCGTTCCTTTTTGACACGTATATAAGTACGAAAGTGACGGATGCTTTATCCACGTTTGACACGCGATATAGACGCAGTCATACTTACTAGGCCCGTTGGAATACTTATACCCGTATTTATAGTCAAGAAAAGTAATTAATTGAGTATTAGTAGTGTCAAAATTCATATAAAAATCGTTACTTTAGTCATTACTTTTACTCAAGTAATTACTTTTCTTGACTATAAATACGGGTGTTAGTCCACGTTTGGAACCGATGAATAGTTTCGGTGTTGCATTGTCATTATCTATTTTTTTTCCTTTGAGCATCCATTTGTAAACAATGTCCGTAATTTACATTTTGTTAATTCAGTATGAAATCTAAGCTTGAAACGATTTACGTAGCCTTTTTTTAGGGTAACGTATTTTTGTTACAGGTAGAAACCAAACGCGAAAGTTGTCACTGTTTCCAACTAAACCGCTGAATCCATTATTCTTAAATTTGGTAGTAGGTATGTAAGAATATAGAGTAAGTAAGTATTTATCGACATCGCCTTTGACATGTTATCGTCTTGTCAATCTTACGATGTCTCTTATGTACTTGACAGTATTGAGGCTGAGTTTTTAAAACAATAGAATAACAAGTCAAAGGCGATTTGGTTTTACCCAGTAGAATTAGAGCCCCCAAACCTACTTGCGATCAAAAAACCCACACTAAATTGCATTTGAGCTGCTACTGCTAGCTCAGTGTAAAAATTGCGGTTGAAGTGATTTTTCTATTAATGCTTTTCTACGACTTATGTATAAAATGGGAATGATATCGAATTAATTATATTTGTACGTCTTACACGAATTTAAGTACATTAATTTTTAATAAGTATTAATGCAAAACTGTAAAAGTTTAAAGAAGTTTACGACAAAATAATCTAATTGCAACTCCAATTGCAGTTGTTAGCGCCCTCTAGTTTAAAACCAAGGTAATCATGACTTCAAGTTTCTTCTAAACGCCGATAGATGGCTCTGCACATGGCTGTTAAGTAATTATTCAGTCATTTGGCACAGATGGCGCTGATATTGCGTTTTTAATTTTTTGCAAGTCATTGGACTAGTGTTTTTAAACAATCCAGGAAATCCTGTTCTATTATTTCATTTATCTACTTTGGCGCAACCGCACAAAGTCAATTTATTTGACAGGGCGCACCGCCGTGGATTAAAAACACAACGACCATACTGTTGAATGCTTATGCAAATTTACTACTTTGGTTAAGCGTGCAGTGCAGACGTGTTTTAATTTATTTACAAAAATATTTAATATTTGGCAATCTAATTTAGACCTTAGGCACAGTCAGCAGTGTGTAGAAAGTGGTTTAGCAAATTAAGTGTCAGTAATTACCTTACTCTGTGTGCGATAAAAACTACGCAAAGTGCTCAGCGCAGCGTCGACATAAAACCTCGGAGTTACGATGAGTGTACATCGCTCCCCGACTGGAGGTGGCATTAATGCTGATTTTGGCGGATCGCAACCTAACTTATTAACGGGTTCTGACTCAGAAGCTCCTCAAATTACATTTCGTAACAAAAGGAAACTATCCAATGACAATGATCAGCTCATATCTGAACTATCCGATTTAAAGAAACAGATGACAGACATGATGTCTATGTTAACCGTGAACAATAAGCTTCAAACGGAAAAGATGAATAAACTTTGCCACGATGTCGGGAATATAAAAAACGAAATCAGCAATATTCGTAGCAGTATTGATAATATTACAGCTGAACAAGGAAAGCTCAAAGTTGAGGTCAGTAGCTTGGCAATAGCTATGAACAATACTGAGAAGAAAGTGGAATACTTAGAAGCCGATGTCAGGCTGCTGAAAACATCTTTCAGCGAATTACCCTCAGTGCAAACTCCAGTTTCCTGTGATAATTTTTTCGCCGAGTTTTATGAACGTAACCTGCGAAGCAAGAACATTATAATATCGGGTCTTCCTGAACCAACGCCCGAAACCGCTGAAAAGACTGAATATGACCGCCAAGAAGTCCGTAAAATTATCACTATGATACTTACTGACTGCCCAGAATCTCAACGGATTTTTCGGCTTGGTAAATTGGAAGGAAACAACACACGCCCTATCAAGGTGTGTTTTGCATCAGAAGAAACAGTAAAAAATATCCTCCGAAACCAGAAAAACGTTGGTTTAGGTAATATTAAGATATATTCTGACCAGACTCCTTATCAAAGAGAACTATTCAAAAGCCTCAAACAAGAACTAGAGCACCGCATTTCAAATGGGGAGCAAAATCTTTGCATAAAATATGTAAAGGGGGTGCCTAAAATCTTAGAAACACAGTCAAAAAACTTGAAAGTGACCACCCCAAAGACAACAACGACAAAGAAGCTTTGAGTATGTCGGGTAATATTTCCTTTCAAATAGTTAAAACTTATACTGAAATTAAAACTAACAAAAAATCTCTCAAATGTTTCTACGCTAATGTTCGAAGTATAGTCAAACCGGGTAAATTCGACGAGCTAAAATGTATTCTGGAATCACTGCAAACTGATATTCATGTTGTTGTTTGTTATTATTACATGTATTTAAAATAATATAATAATTATAATACAAAAAATTAAATAAATATACGAGTAATAATAACCTACAATACTTAAGCACATTAATTCTAGTAACGAAGTTATATTTCTAGAACCAATAATTTACTATAGATACAATAAATAACTCTGCGTTATATAATAACATATTAATAAACATACCTGGGGAGATTTTAAGTATTTTGTTTAATGTATAATTTATAGTAATAGTAACTTGAAACGAAATAATGTTGAAATTAAATATTATTTATCGCTTAAAAATAGATGTTGTAAAATATAAATGTAAATTTAAACTGTGTTGCAGTTTGGCTATATGCCGCATCTACGTAGTCGCATACGTCATTGGTTGCCTAGCGTCTTATCTCTCCAAGCGGCGAGTACTGTAGATGCGATGCATAGCAACTAAGCCAAATAACAAGTTGAATATGTACTTACCCACATGTTTATTAATAATTAGCATTGCACGTTTTACCTTAACTTTAATGTAATGTAATATTCCCATGTAAGTGATTTCTTGTAATTCTAATGGGAATAAAGATTCTTTAAACATAAATTTATTGTGCTAACTACAAAGTGGATCTAGATAATCGGCCTCCTAGATCACGAGATCGAGATCGGTCTTTCTCGGTCACGTTCATTCATTCTTTCATACCCCGACAAAAAGGTTAAATTCATAAGACCAGTGTGGTTGCCGGGTTAGAATAGTGCCACTCTATGTCTTCCCGTGGATGTCGTAAGAGGCGACTAAAGGCTTGAAGTGTTGTTAGGCGATGGACTTGCAACCTATCACTAATACGATGGTTAACATCTAAGCCTAATTGTGCAAAACGTGGTTACAGAATTATCAACAAGTTTTTAGAGTTGTAGGTAAAACTGTAGCTCTGCCTACCCCACTCTCGGAACGAAGGCGTGAGTATATGTATGAATATGTGTATGTAATATTAAGACAACATTTCGAAGTTATAACCACCTAGAAAATTGCATATTGTGGTTACTATTTACTCAAAAATAGTAAGAGAGTACACTCAACAATAATGATGGACTTAGTTGTTCATAAATCGATGCAGTTTTCTCCCAATCCATAATCAAGGATAAAAAAATCAACAAACACGATTTATTTATTTTTATTCATAGTTTACACATAATTTATCCACTATCGCCTTGAAGACATCAACAAAAACAACTCAAAAAGCCTGCACAATGCAACGCGGAATTAAAAATAATCAACACGTCCCAATACCTACCTAAAAAAAATCTTGGAAATAGTGAAACATTTCACAAATGTCATTTACAGCTATAAGCACATTGTTTTTAACTTAAATTAACATACAATGGGGTCAGGTTCCCCGACTAGGCGACGTTTACGAAACAAAATACTTAGGTTACACAATCAGTGGTGAATACGTGTTATCGGCTCCTTTTAGATGGACATTGGGATCCCGAGCCCTGAATGTGTTGACCTTTCGGCCTTATAGGTGAAAAACTTATGTAAATGACCTTTTGCATGTAGTGGGTACAAAAGTAATATGGAATTTCCGTCAAATTTCAAATATAGAATGTCGAACGGTCTATACAGATGTGATACAACTACATCCAATAAGTCATTTACTTAAGTTTTTCACCTATAGCAGTTTTAAGTCCTAGACATCAAGAGGTCGAATGCTGACACTAAATGTCGACGGTACAAATATTCATTAGGCAAAAAAATACATGTATATTCAAAGCATTATAAAAGCGTTAAAGATGGTAACAAAATGAAAAAAAAAAATTGTCTTTTCTGACAAACAATGCAAATTAAGGATAGGGTACATCAATACAATAATTTTATAAAGGTTTAACCTAAAACCTGCTGCTTTAACATTTTAAAAATGTACGTACTTAGTTATTATTTTACACACATTACTTCTGATTCATTAGGCCAAGACTAGATAGTGACACTGGCTCATAACCAAACCTAATTTATAAAAAAAAATGTTTCAAACCACCTACTTCAAGAGAATCGAGAAAAAGCAACAATACTTAGCAACACAGGTCGTATCAAAGGCCATGGAATGTTTTTTGTATTGCTCAGCTTTACTCCTTTCAAATTCCGAAGCGCTGGTAGACTCACCCTATATTACCGACGTGTAAAAGAGCCCTCATGTGGCCTATTTACTGAATAAATATTTTGAATTTTGAAATTTGAATTATATATTTCATGAGATTGATGGTTCGGGGTAACCTTCTATGTAAACTGCCACCAACATTGAAGTATCATTGACATCTGTTCAGAATATAATTTAGTACACAAATTAGCATCGATAGTAAACTTAATTTTATAATACAGTATACACATATCGAACCGAATTTATAGACCGAATAATAATAATCAGTTTTAGTGTGTTACGAAATTTAATTAATTGTTAATTAACTGATATTATGCGACAGAAAATTTATAACAATGGTCCGAAGTATGTTACTTAACGTTTTTAGCCGAAATTATTCTCAAATGACACAAAAAGGTTACATAAGTTGCAAACTCTAAATACAGTCAGACTTTTATGACAACATTTGAGATAAGTACTAGTTTAAGAAAGGTTCTACTACCACAGTATGTACAGTTTGTTCACACACGGCTAAACACTTACGACTTATATTACTAAATATGATTTATTTACAATGTCAATACATTTGAATGACCAAAAACATTTTGCATTCCTCCGACTCAAATTGGAGACTTAATTTTAGTTGAAATACCTACTAAAATTCATTATAAATAATGACTTATTAATGTAACATCGTTACTAAATTTTAATAAGTCGACCGTCATAGACATTCATTATAGTCTTGTTGTTAACTGTGACAAAATGAATTCCGCCTGGTATACTTAATTTTACATACAACTACAGTATTGCAGTGTGACAAGGTTCTAAATAAACTTTTTATTCCTACTTGTTGTTACTTGACAAACTTCATGGTTGTTCTTACCTGCCTAGTACTGTAGAATCCATTAATAGCGTACTTTCTACCCTCTGCAACAATGTTCATTTATATTTCACACTAGCAACATTTAGCATTTATTTAAGACCTGTTCACACTAGAGGTTGAGCTGTAGTGGGCCTGAATGATGAACAAAAAATGAAATTGATGGTTGCTCGGTTTTTATCACTAAACTTACGAAATGAATGAATAGTTAATGAACTTACTTCAACACTTCCGAGCATTAAAACAAAATGTCACTCTAGTCAAGTTTTTGTCAATACGGATAAATTGACCAGATTGAAAATTTATAAAAATATAATAAATAACAAGACATTCATTGTGTTACTTCTTAACCCCAAATAAATATAAAACCAACAAAAACGGATACCTTCGCGAATTCAAACAATTACAATTGAATCCTTTAGAAAAGCCTTTAGTTCCTATAATGGTCGAAATAACGAACGCGACATGGACGGCAACTATCTGAAATATAGGAAATAGCAAATTTTATTTTGAAAAAATAATCGTACTGCGGTCGAATACGACAAAAAACAATAATGAAAGATATCAGGGGGGTTATTAAGTTATTATGACGTAGTTTTGCAGTTCAGTTCACGCTGATAGAAAACGACAGAGCTATAAATAACTGCTATAGGTTTGTCCTATACGCTCGCCATAAAATAAACTGCTTAACCCCACAGATGTTAAAAAATGAGGTATAAATTAGCATTCCTCGAGTTTGTGACAAAGCCACACCCACTACAACTCTCCCAGCCTAACCTAACCTAACCTAACAAACTGCAAATCCCTTAAATGCCACAATAATCCATATAACAACAATACAGACTATTAAAATCGTGTCAACTCTGAAATTTTGAACATTGCGTGTATGACTAAACATTTATTTTCATCTCGATAACAGTTTATATTTATATTCTCCTTTAGTACTAAACTTAGGTACATATCTTAGGTGATTTGCACGCCAAATAATAGTTAAGAAATTGACAAAATAAAAACTTCTACGGTTATCTTGAGTATAGGGTGTGTAATGATTGTCATAACAAGTAATGTACTAATTTTCATTTTTCATAATTTCGATAACGAACCAAAGATATAAAAAATATAATGCATAAATAACACGCAATAAAAATACCGAGAATTTTCTTTCTAATCGTGTTTTCACGTTTAACAGTTTCAAGGAAATATGACCAATTTTAATTTATACAAAGAACAGACACAGGCGTTATGGTTAATGAGATTCAGATAGTGGAACACTACAGACTTTATCATATGTGGCATGTTAGTACGTGCGAGTAAGCTGTAGAACCACAGTAAAGACGGTAGTTCGTCCTTAAACAAAGGTGTCACACACTGTGAGCTACCACAAGCCAACGCAACAGGACGCACCAAGCCGGTTTAGTGAGGCCGCACCGTCGCCGAGTTTGATTGCGTGCGTATTACGCATCGAGCGTCGCGCATCAACTCAAACCTAGCGCCCGATCGGCAATAGGTATCAGTAACTCCTAAAGGGGAAGCGGACTAGTTTTCTATTTATACAGTGTGTTACCGGCATGCGGGCATCTATTAAAACTGCCGATTATATGTTGCTTTAGCAATTGTTTGCAATTATTATCAATCAAAAAATAATTAAAATAACTTCAAAATTAATTTTCTTAGATATTGTCCATTTTTAATGTAGTGCATGTGCTGCGTGTTCATCGTTATCAGTATCGCTGTTGCTTAGTACAGGGCATGTCGCGGTACGGGGGCAAATCATAATAATCAAAGTATCCGTCGACTGTCATTTACACTTGTCAAATGGTTGTGCATTACATTGCTGGCAATTAAAATTTTGTTCGAAAGTTAACAAAGCCTGAAAATTTGTTTATTAATTAAATTAATGTCATAGTTACATTACAGATATACGTTATTTTAACGTACTTTAAAAGCCAGGGTGCTGGTAACACACTCTATATACTGTTGTAGAAGTGTTTATTTTGTTTTTTTATTGACTCACGCTAATGTATTTGTATAATTGCAATGTTTTGGTTTGAATGCCATGGAACAGAATTCAAGCACGTTTTTGTGTAAGATTAAATATAAGTTGCTATTGTATATTATGTAACACACACATGCAAACACGAGATTAAAGCGATATAACTATAGCATAACTATAGCTGTTTGAACTGTCTGCTACATCAGGTGAGCTATATTATAATATTTAATTATATATCCAATAATTTATTAAAAAATATATTGAAATAGTTATGTAATTAAACATTAATCATAATGACGTTTAAATTAAATCAGAATGAAGTTTGAGTATTGTTATGTTTTTACTAGAGATGGGCCGACTACGGATTTTGCCGACTAGCCAGTCGGCCGACTAATCGGTTTTCAATTTGCCGATTAATCGGCCGACTAGTCGGCAATGCCGATCGTAGGTTTTACCTATGTTTGGGTGAACGCGGAAACGTTTGTTTCGCCTACCCCTACCATGCGTTCATGTTTTGACCAGTTTTGATTACGTTTTTTCTGTACCGGCGTGTTGCTCGACCAAAAAAAACCATCAAATCTCTAATTATAGTATTAAAACGAACTACCTACTGCTTTTTATCACTATGTCGAAAATAAAATCACGTGTGTGGATTTTTTTTGACGATATTATTCATAAGAATATTAAATTCCATAGATTAAAAAATAGTTTAATTTATATTTCCTATAGGCAATAAAGTGCCGAATATTCGGCATTTTTTGCCGACTAGTCGCCGACTAATCACCGACTAGAAATGATGCCGAATAGTCGGCTTTCCCGACTAGTCGTCGACTAGTCGGCCCGTCTCTAGTTTTTACAAAATAAGTTCCTCGTAAAGAAATACATACAATTAAGGGCTAAACAAATAAAATTGAACGTGATTACAATATGTCACACTTATTAATGATTTATTAAGTGGGTAGATTGAGGGACTCTTATTTGTTTTTTTTTAGTTCTGTTAACATGCCAATTTTGTGGATCATTATAAAAGTAACGCAGAGTTCTCACTTGTGGCGTGTACGCGGCTCGCGAGCCAGTTCTCCACTAAGAGCTGGTTACTGTAACTTCTACAGAAACTGTTATACACTCGCTAATGGGTACCCGGCTATAAAATCCGCCCAAATTAAAATCCTTCACATCCAAATGAAAATATTTTTTGTGCGAACTACGATGGATTTATCCCACATCATTAAAAATAACAGAAAGTCAGTATTTTATTTGTTTATTACACTTTACTGACAGGTCAACGGAATTCTTTAAGTTACATTACAAACACTGAAATCAAATAAAATTTCATTTGTTTTGTATACAATGCTTTTCATCATTGGTTAGTATATTCACATTGTATGTATAATTCGAAAATACTGATTGCAAATGCTTATTGGAATTTAGAATTATTATGTAACCAAAAGCTTGGACTAATTTTTTTTATAGAAATAGTTGTCGGGTTGCAACGTTAGAGTAAAGGTTTCTCTCTCCCTCTCTTTATATGGATGCTGCTGTGGTCGAAACGGCTATGGCAACCCATCTCTTATTCAAACAGATCCTTAACCAAAATTAGTATTTATCATAACAATTTTAGAGTCCACATTGATTTAACACAAATCGAGATCTTTTAAGTAATTACATTGAAAAAGAAAAAAAAAATCAAGCTAATTTAAAATTCATGTTAATCAAAACGTTACCAAAGTATCAAAATAAATGTCTATTTGGAATTTTATTACATCGAGTCAAATACAAACGCACCAGAATTTAAGATCTACCTGAAAAAAAAGTGAACTTATTAATTTTATTAACACAATATTTTTTGGTACTTGTCAAAACTAACTTTACCAAGTACCGTTTTGATAACTGTACAACCTGTCTTGTTCAAGCTCATCAGGTTAGTTTTTGCACATTAAAAGTAAACTTACCCACTGTGACTTAAGTCACATATTCCCACGATCACCACTCAACCATTAGACTTTTATCAGTCAATACCATAAAACTTCAATTCACACACAAAAATAGTGTTTTCAATCCAAGAAAGCGCCGGCAGTGAAATTGACGTGGCTCTCGTCAATCTACGCCTTATTAACCCGATCATTGCCGATGACGCCTATCAGCGTCATATTTTCACTAAAGATTCCATGGAATTATTCGTAAATCAATATCGTGATTTGAAATTAGATCTTAGCTATCAAAACGAACGGTTGTAGTCGCATTTGCAAAAAATATTACTAAAATTTGATCTTGGATGCCGATTTATCTTTGGCTTGATGCCGCAAACGTTGATAAAGGGTTTTTTACCTAAATTAGTCACTAACAAGAAGATATCTCCATCTCGTTCCAACGTATTGCTGCGTCTCTCTTGTTGTGACTAATTTAAGCTGTAATAGCGCATAAGCGTCACATATGCCTTTAGCTGGGAATCCCGCTGACGCCGATTGGCGTCACGATTAAAAATAATCTTCTCGGATGCCGAGGACGGCAATCGGCTTGACGTTTAGCTTAGCCTGACTGCCGCAGACGCCTATCGGCGTCACGCTCCAGCATAGTGCGGTTGAGCTCGGCATTGAAAGGGTCAAACAATGGAGCTTCACAGATTGAAAACACTATACAACCCTTCACTAGTTCACACTAAACCTACACCGCGTCCATGTCGCGACTCACTAAAGTGTCAATTTTCACGTATAATGAGTATCTTCTTGAATGAGTATCATTCCGGCTCAGTGTACATGAATGAGAACTTGTCGTGGCAGGTCGGGGCGAGCACCTTGGCCTCGACCAGGCACTGGACCACCCAGGTGGTGGACACCAGCGGGATGTTGTCCTGGTTGGCTTTGTTCTGGACCTCGTGGGGGCAGTCCCATTCTGTCACCAACGCCAGGGCACCTGGAAGGTAAGGATTTTTTTGAGTCTCGGTTTTTGATTTTTGTGTGTTTTGCGTTTTGTTTGTGTGAGGTTTAAGACATTTTGGAGACAATTAACTCGTTCCTTTTTAGGGTTCTGTACCCAAAGGGTAAAAACGCGACCCTATTACTAAGAATCCGCTGTCTGTCCGCCTGTCTGCCTGTCTGGTGACTGTATGACATTAACCGTGACAGCTAGATAGTTGAAAATTTCACTATGTATTTCTGTTACCGCTATAACAACAAATAATAAAAACAAGAAAATAAATATTTAAGGCGGGTTCCCATACAACAAACGTATTTTTTTTTGCCATTTTTTGCTCCGTATTAAGACTGCGCCGAGCGTACGCCGGATGTACAGTGGCGCGCTCATTACTTATATTGTGTTTTCCAATAAACAAAAAAAATATCTTAAAATTTAACGGAAATTTTTTGTACTACAATCGAAAACACAACTTATACGGTATATGACATAGTTTAATAACAATTCACCTTCGAGATATCAACTTAACAGAAAAAAGTGGCCACGTTTTTCCGTTAAGCTGACTACTCAAAGGGTAATTATTACTTCATAAATTGTGTTTTTACTTGAACTACAAAAACGTATCGTCTGATTTCAAGGAAATATTTTAGTTAATTAGAAAACATAATAATAGTAATGAGGGCGCCACTGGACGCTCGGCGTCTGCTCGGTGCAGTCTTAGGCCCGTATTAATACACTAATCTCAACTCTAGTGCTCGTCTTGAGATGTGTCAAAAATGACAGTGTTATATGGTTTGACGTTTACTTTGACGTATCTTGTGATGCGCATCTCAGCCAAGATGAGTTTATTAATACGAAATTTAAATGACTGATGCCATTGACCCGTCGCCCCGTCGGGCCGTGTAACCTCTCACCTGACATGTTGAGGTCCTCCTCGTTGACGACCCGCGTGGTGGCGCCCACGAGGGTGCACACGCGCTCCCAGAACTTGACGAACGTGTCCTGGTCGCCGCATAGCAGGATCACCTTGTCCTTGAAGAACTGGGTCACGCGCTTGCCTGACGAGGGTACCTGATGGACAACGATTTCACAGTAAAATTGTGACGCGAAGACACACACACTACTATTTTTATTGCTATTTTCTGTTTTTACATTTCTGTGTCTTATGTGTGTAGTGAATAATTTATTTTACTATAGTACTAGCGACTAAGGGAATAAAGGATTGTCGTTTTGTTAGGCGATGGGCTTGCGAATTTGTTACTAATATAATGTCGGGGTCAATAAAAATGACAACAGATGTAAAAAACTAGACCTATTTACCATAATCACACCATATCACGTACTTTTCGACATCGCGGTATATTTAACGATGTACACGCTTGATAGCGACTTACATTCAGTTTAAGATTAAATAACTATTAACTATACGTTTTTTTCAATCAATACTCGTTTGCAGAAATATTGAGGTTACTGTGGTTACAGAATTATCAAAAAGCTTTTAGAGTTGTTGGAAATTCTGTAGCTCTGCCTACCCCACTCTGGGATTGAAGTCGTGACGGTGTGTATGTAATTACCTCACTGGAACGTTTTTAAATAGTAGAATGTACAACAAAGCCCTAAAGAATACCGTTTTATCTAAACCATATTTTCACCAGCGTCGGATTTTTAACGTTTTGAACTTTTGAGCATTACGTCGAATACAAAATACTCACACGCTAAACATGCTACCTTGCTGTGGACATTAAACCTTATTGATACGAAACAAAGTCCCAATTAATCTTAAACTTGTGACGACTGTAGCCAACTTTCAGGTGACGGCGAGAGCCGTCTGTGGCATTCAAAAGGTTAAGACTGATTTTTTATTTTATTGTGAAGAAAAACAAATAATGCCAAGAAAAGAGCTTCTTTTCCACCACTGCATTTTTTTTTACTTGTGCTTATTTTGTTTGCGTGGTCTTGTAAGATAATTCGATTCAGAACAGAACAGTCTGTTATAACCGAATTTTGCTTATCTTTGTGTGCCTTAGTCAAACTTAAGGTTTCGCCATGTCTATGTCTGTGTGTGTTGGTTGTTTATTAAGACTGTACCGAGCAAACGTCGAGCGTCCAGTGGCGCCCTCATTACTATTATTGTGTTTTCTAATTAACTAAAGAATTTCCTTGGAATCAGACGATACATTTTTGTCGTGCAAGGTAAAACACAATTTATGGGATACGTAACAAACTTTAATAACAATTGCCCTTTAAGTAGTCAGCTTAACGGGAAAACGTGGCCACTTTTTTCCGTTAAGCTGATAACTCGAAGGTGAATTGTTATTAAAGTATGTCTTATACCCTATAAGTTGTGTTTTAATTTGTAGTACAAAAACATACTGTCAAATTTCAAGAAAATACTTTAGTTTATTACAAAACACAATAAAAGTAATGAGGGCGCCACTGTACATCCGGTGTACGCTCGGCGCAGTCTTAAGGTTTCGCCGTGTCTATGTCTGTGTGTGTTGGTTATTAATTAAACCTTTTTTTGATACTAATGGATCTTATTTTTGAAAGGGGTTGCGATTGCATCAGAAGTGTTTAAGCTAAACATAATTCACATTAGGATATAAACATAGTCAATACAGGTTAACTCACCCAATTAACAAACGCCTGTTTAGTAATAGACCAGCCAGCGGGCAACGCGTAGGCGTCAATATCCAGCAGCTCGTTCTTGGTGCAGCACAGGATCACCCACTGGTGTGACACGGACCGGATGTCCGCGGCGAGAGACTGTATGTACTTGGCCGTGAGGCAGGGCCGGGGCGCAATCAGCTTTGTGACGTTGTATTTCGCTTTTGGCACGTCGTCGAAGTGGCTGGGAAAATAATATAGAGAGTTATTTTCAAATTAATTTCCAGTTATCCTTGTATACATTTCAATTTCAGGAAAGCACGAAGATCTTACCCATTTCCTATAATAATTACAATTACTTAACTATAAAGTATTATAAAAAGGAAAATATGTTGTTAGAAACTAAGGATTCCATTTTTTTTTAATTGAGATGAACTGAATTGAAACATTTGAAACGTCATCGAATCTTCGAATTAAGACAGCTGGCTTCTTTAAAAATGACATTTGTTTATGATTTGCACAAGGTCCTATAGCAAATATGTTTCTAAATGGATCCACACACTATCAAAAATAAAGCAAACTCCAAATTGGCTGCAAACTACAGTCTATGTAAACTTTGCTTTTAATCTTTTCTAGGATGTAGGCGCCGCATCGTTCGCTATGCATACATGCACAAACATACATTCACGCCTGTCTCCTAATGGTGTAGACATAGTACTAACGCCAGGTCTAAACATACAACTTTAGCTTTCTCTACATTCATCAACCGCTATACTTACATATTAATTCGCTATGGTCACATCGAAATCAAAGTTACATACCTGTAGACTATCCCGCCACCGGCTTCCAACTGCTCCTTGAGCCGCTCCTTGTGGAAGACCCGGTTGGAGAACACCAGGTCTTCGCAGTCAGTTCCAGCCGTCGTCTCGCCGTCTTCTTCGGACGAGTAGTGGCGAGTGTCTGCGCACTGGAATAATACATTCAATAAATAACAATACTATAGGTACATACATACATACATTAAATCACGCCTGTTTCCCAGAGGGGTAGGCAGAGACCACTTCTTTCCACTCGCTACGATCTTGACAAATTTCTTTCGCTTCTTCCACATTCATACATAGAGTCATGCACGCACGTCGGTTTCGGGTACTTAAGATTCGGCCCTTTTCCTGTAATTCTCCGATTTGACTCGAAAAAGTACGCCTAGGGCGGCCCCTTCCGACCCTAGGTATAATCTACTAAAGGCTCCTATTTCTAACAAGGACAGGTGACATTTCAGTGTACATGGCACAACTCATATTAATCTTACAGATGTAAAAACTTACTATTGTATACCGAATTGTGACCAGTAACCTGTCATTGTCAGGGTGGTGAAATATGGAGCAGCTAGAAGCTTTCTGCCCCAACGAACAATGTACATGCAATGTGCCATATAAAAGCCTCTGACAACGTGGACCAAAGATTTGAAACGGTGTCCTCTTCGTTTGAGAACTTCACAAGCTTGGAGTTATCTTTACTTATCGTTCATTGAATACATAACGGACACATTCCAAAATGAGTCAGTGTTGCATTTTAAAATTAGAAGCTGTTAGTATAAGATTTTTAATGCAAGAGCAAATTATTTCGGAATGTGTCCGTTTTGTATTCAATGAGCGTTATGTTCTGCTTCTTACTGCTGCTAAATTACCTATTATCTCTGCAAGTTACGAGTTCGAGCAAAAAGGGGTAGAGAGGCGGTAATGGAAGGCGTAATGTTAGCAGAATTCCTAAAAGATAGACCGGCTGGATAAACATCGCAGGAAATAGCTGGATGCAATAGCACTGGACCGATCCTAGTGGACATCTTTTGGCAAGGCTTTCCTCTGGCGGAGGTTTGGAGCCATCATACACTTGCAGTACATTTCTCACCTAGTCGTTAAGACAGAAAGGTTCTAAAAAGACAACCACGGAAGGTGCTATGTTGAAGGCTTTCCTAGAACTACTCGTGTCTGATAATGATCACAGAAGCACAGATCTAGGGTGATGGAATCAGTAATGGACAAGGCACCAATAATGGGCACTTGATTGTTATTTTACAGAAGATAAGGGTTTTTTTTTTTGCAGCAATCAAATTAGGGCCGTATGAAATTGGAATTAAGAGTGAAGTCTCCATTACTGGTGCATGTCAACCAATGGTGTCCCTCATTGGTGCCGTCATCTTATCATGTATCAAGATCTTTAGATTTTTGTGATCAAATCAAATCAAATCAAATCGTTTATTGCTGGAAAGTGAGTACAGAGGTGGTACAGTCAAGGACTTTAATTGTTAGGCCACTATGGAACCCTGTCGCATAACGTTGATCATTAATTTCAGCGTAATTTCTTTCATATGGTTTGACGCTGTCATTATGACAGGGTTCCATAGTGGCTTAACAATTAAAGTCCTTGACTGTACATAAAATGTATTGATCTGTCACAATCTGCTAGTATCTAGCATGCAATATAAAATAATTCTTATAACTAAATACCTAGTAATGACTAGTTAAATAAACGTAACTTTCAACATTAAATTAATTTATACGTACAATTTATGTTATTATTAATGTAATGGCACATCAGGTATTAGAAATTGACATTCATATATTCATCTATTGAATAGAACCCTTTCTTATCAAAGTATCTATTTAACAATCTTTTAAACTCTACAATATGTTTACATTCCCTAATTTCATTTGGCAAGCTGTTGTAAATCCTTGGTGCCATTCCTATGATACTTTTGCATAAGAGAGCTGTATTCATGGAGATGGTACGAATTTTATTGTCGTGTCGCTGTTGAAATTCTGGAATAATCCTGCATTACTTTTAACAAAAACAGCCACTTCATAAATGTACACAGAAGGAAAAGTCAAAATATTTAAATTGTTGAAATGTGGTTTACAAGATTCTGTAGGTAGTAGATTGATTACACACGTGATGCAAAATGCAAATGTCTTGCAATGGACGATTGACTCTAATGATGGAACTGTTCCGAGTGAGGTTATATGTACCTTTTCAGCGACGTTGAGTTTGTTGGGCGGCTCGGTGCAGGTGAGCAGGAAGTGCAGCCCCGCGAACAGCTTGCTGTCCGCGCCGGGGATGGGCCCGAGCTTCGCCACGGTGTCCTCGTCGTTCGAGAACTTCACTAGCTTGGAGTTCTTCTTGCCGATGTTTTGCTTCGCCGCGCCTTTGAGTTGGAGCGGGCCCGCTGTTGAGGGAAACTATGGTTAATAAGGTAGAATTCGTTTTGCTGCGTGTGTTATTACCATACACCAGTGACTGCTAGTGATTTATTAAATGTCGACTAAGTTTATCGACATCGATAAAAAGCAATTTTTAATCATCATTATCATAAGTAATGGCCAAGTTTGAATACCTTGTAATTATTTGCCAATCTCATATGTATGGTTATATATGATATACCAATAAATAATTGCATGCAAATGCAAATGATATACCAATAAATAATTGCAGTATGAAATTTTGAATTTGCTCTAACGTAAAATTATACAGCCTTGAGCTAGTTTAAGCTAAGATAAGTAATTAATAATAATTAATTTCGCGTGCTCAGTACAGTAGAACACAATTTATATGGCGTGTCGTGAATTTTCGTTCGAGCAAACACGAACGATTCCGATAATTTCCGAAAGCGCGATTAAAACCCACGATCAGACTTGTATGTAATAGTAATAAGGTGCAAATTAAACCCCTATACCACCCCCCCCCCCCCACCCCCTGGCTGACTGAATGACACGCGAGCGCGCGTCAACATGGCGTCACTAATAACCAATAATAGCACAGAATACAACCACGCAACGCGTGAATCATGCTGATTGGTTCCCGCGCTTCGAAAAATTGTCTTCTGCGCAAGTACATCGGTAAGCCATATCAGTTGTCTTTTAGTGTACCGCGTTCCTACTAAAAAGAGTGTCCAACGCTCGGTGGAGGCGGCTTTATATGGAAACAAACTCAGTGCGGATGCAGCTTTATGGCGCTTGACTCACCTTTGACAGTGAACTGAACATTATCACCGGGTAGTGAGCTTTGATGCTGACTGAATTTTCACGCCGGACTGAAATTTGACAGCAGACTGACCTTTGACGCCGGGTATCTTGCGCGGCGTGCGTTGCACCTCAGGCTCGACGCCGGCGACGTCCTCAAGCCGCATCGGTGCGGAGTTACTACTGGAGCTCATCTCGCTACTCTCGCTCGCGAGACGCTTGCGTGAGGTGACGGGAGTGCTCTTGCTTTTTAGACCTGAAGGATTAAATAAGTGAGAGAGGAGCTTAAACCATTATGTACGTTTATCTTTTTATAGTACACATAAAGACTGTACACGATAAAATCCGGCCATGCATGATCTGGTGTATTTTTTTAATGAATGCAAATTTTCTGACAGTCTTTACCAAATTCTCCGTTTTAAAACATTTTATTATTTTTAATTATACAAGCCAAATTATACCTTATTAAATTATCTTACCACAATAGTTAAAACTTTCCTAATTATATTCAGATTAAGATAGTTCTGAGGTTTTTTAACTTTGTCGAATTTGACTTTTTGACAAATAAATGCCTCCCATACAAAAACAACTTTCAGTGCTTGGAGTAAAAAGCCTTCCTGACTACTACAAATAGAAATGAGTTTCAAAAAGTATTTTTTTCGTAAGACGACATTCTATTGTGGGTAAAACTGCTTGTAACAATATAAATACAGTTGTGGCGTAGAAACAGGAAGCGAGTGAAGATTGTCAAAAAACGCTGTACAGGAGATGAAAGGTATGATATAATATATTTGGCGAAAACTCACACATACCCATACATTATGATACAATTTTATTTCATTATATAGTATTATAATTATACAACATATTAAAAAAAAACTGCTTGAAAATATGCATTCATCGCAAAAATACACCAGATCATGCATTGCCGGATTTTATCGTGTACAGTCTTTTCTTTAGTATAGATGAATTAGCGAGAGCGTCGAATTGCATATGTAGTGGTATTGTGTGTTTATAGGCATTCTGTATTTGAACTTTCCCTTTTCCCGTACTATCAGCATAAAAATAGGTTTGTAATAAAATAATTATATTTAAGAAAATCCAAAAATAATGTCAGTATGAAATTCTAAATATTATTAGGCTGTTTTTATTGTATTGAATTTAGCAACTGAAAGAATTAATACTATTACTGCTGAGGACTGGGAAAATATTTGTCGACATGTCGAAAGTGAAGAAAATAAATATAGATGTCAAGAAGGGGAAATGGATCGAATTACAGATCATAATATTATTATCAATACTTGTGACAGCTCAGATGAAGAATTAAATAATAACAAAGAAAAGCAAAAAAAGAATGAGCATTGTTTTACTTGTTAAGGAGAGAAATATGATAAGAGAGAGTATGTAATTTCATTAAATAAAGAGAAATACTTATACTGTTTTTCTATTTTTCATGCGAACCGTACAACCACTACAAATGCAATTCCACGCCCTCGCTAATTAATCTATATAAGTTTAGAGCTTAGGGGCTAGTGCGAATTGGGTAGTAATAATATTGTCTACTGATATTTACCTATTTTAGTAATACAACTAGATTCATAAGCTGAAAGCCGCAACCAGGAAGCGAGGCGGTGCAGTTCGCATAGTTCTTTTAAATTAAATATAAGATGTGATCACAACATAATATATTGAAAATTTTAAATTAAGTTCGCAGGCCGACATAGAGATAGAATGTAAATTACTTCAGCGACAACTTGACTCAGTGAAATAGGAATAAAATATGTGTAACTTAGCGATATGTCTCATTTGTAGTCTGCGTTCAAAAAACTTTCGAGGAGTGTTGGAAAAATCAAAAAACAGGGCTTCGTACCGCCGCACAGTAGGTAATTATACAGTGTGTCCCTGGATAAAGTGCACAAACGAATAGGGATGAAACTAGACACAATTTTATCGACAAAAAAAATAATAAAAAAAAATTACCACCTTTATTTTTTTTTTTATGATTTTTTAAAAAAAGTCATAGTACGCAGAGGACCTCATCGGAACAAATCAAGATATTTTGGCTCCTGTGGGCTCTATTGATTTGAAACAAACGGAATTATAATCACAAAAGTTTATTTGTGTCAATGAAAATAGAAAAAAATGAGAAAAAATGACATAAACCCTAAAAATAATGACTTTTCCTATGAATTTTGTGTTTTTTTTTCTCGAATTTTTAGTATTTACTCGATTTACTCAAAATTATGCCCATCTTACCTCATGTTATTTTTACCAGTAATGGTTGTGTATCTCATTGCCTTTTATTTAAAAAAATAACCAAGTGTCTCGCACAATTACAAGATCCTTAATGAGCGGCCAAACAAAGACATTGCGTTTACACTTAATTAGGTAGCCGCTCAGGTTGAAACCCTTAATGGAGGATTAGGATTACATTTTGGGTATGGGATTATAAAATCAAACGAATTATGGAATTTCATAATTACTTATTTAATGTAATAACTGTTCAAAATGCCCACCCCGCTCTTGCAAACACAATCCTGCACGTACTGCTATTTGTTGAGTTGCTCGACGTATCATTTCCGGGTTATTTTTTATGTAATTTACACAATGGACAATTCTGCCACGCAATTCCTCTTCTGTGTTGATAGGGACGCTGTATACCCTCTGTTTCATTGTGCCCCAAAGGAAATAATCCAGTGGTGTCATGTCTGGTGAGCGTGCTGGCCACGCCACTGGCCCTTGTCGGCCAATCCAACGATTAGCATAAGAGGCGTTGAGAAATCCCCTTACGTCAAGTGCGTAATGGGCCGGGCATCCATCCATTTGTAAATACATTGTTCTTCTAGTCTCCAAGGGCACATCCTCCAATTCAAGGGGCAGATCTTCTCTCAAAAGTTCTAAAAATCTGGGACCGTTCAAAGTTCTGGGGAGAAAAATAGGGCCAATGAACATGTCACCAATTAGTCCAGCCCACAGATTTATCGAAAACTGCACTTGGAATTTTGACGACCTTTTGAGGTGAGGATTTTCTCCCTTGGGGTTCCATTCATGTAGATTCCTGCAGTTTGTGATCCCATGTCGTGTAAACTGACTCTCATCCATCCACAGAATTTTTTGGGTGAATTCAGGATCGTTCCTGATCTGCCGTTGAATCCAAGAAGACAGCACACATCTTGGTACCCTGTCTACGTCGTCGTGTAGATGTTGAACTCGTTGGTAGTGGTATGGGTGAAGACCTTCTTTTTTAAAAATCCGCCAAACCGATGATTTTGAAACTCCATGCTGCAAGGCCAACCGCCGAATACTGGTCGTCGGATCAGCAAATAAACTTCTTAGTATGGCTTCCTCAACAGCTCCATCAATCACTACTCCTGCTTGTTCTCGGCGATCTCGATCCAATCGAAGTCCATTCGACAATCGTCTGTGAAGTTCTTGAAAATTACGAGCAGACGGTACAGGTCTCCTGTTCGGGAATGCTGCCATGTATAATAAACGAGCAGCTCTGGCATTACCTATCGCCATTCCATAATAAAAGTGGATGTCGGCGAGATCTCTGTGCGTGAACTCACTTAAACGGGGCATTTTATGAAATCCTGATAGTAGAAGTAGTTGTAACTGAGAATAAGTAACGACGAATGATTCGAAGTAACTGATGAACTAAACCTTATCTTATCACTATTTATGCTAATCCTAACATGTATTCCCCGCCCCACCCCAAATAAAATTCAATAAAGAGTAAGGACAATAATCTACCTGGGCGACAACCTAATTAAGCGTAATCATTATGTCATTGTTTGGCCACTCATTAATAATCTTATAATTGTGCAAGAAACCCAAAATGTAATCCTAATCCTCCATTAAGGGTTTCAACCTGAGCGGCTACCTAATTAAGTGTAAACGCAATGTCTTTGTTTGGCCGCTCATTAAGGATCTTGTAATTGTGCGAGACACTTGGTTATTTTTTTAAATAAAAGGCAATGAGATACACAACCATTACTGGTAAAAATAACATGAGGTAAGATGGGCATAATTTTGAGTAAATCGAGTAAATACTAAAAATTCGAGAAAAAAAAACACAAAATTCATAGGAAAAGTCATTATTTTTAGGGTTTATGTCATTTTTTCTCATTTTTTTCTATTTTCATTGACACAAATAAACTTTTGTGATTATAATTCCGTTTGTTTCAAATCAATAGAGCCCACAGGAGCCAAAATATCTTGATTTGTTCCGATGAGGTCCTCTGCGTACTATGACTTTTTTTTAAAAATCATAAAAAAATAAATAAAGGTGGTAATTTTTTTTTACTATTTTTTTTGTCGATAAAATTGTGTCTAGTTTCATCCCTATTCGTTTGTGCACTTTATCCAGGGACACACTGTATTCAGATTTGAAATCGATTTCGATTCGAATTCAAATTGAAGGCACGAGTCCAACTCGCACTCGATATTTTTTTAGTAGGTATTTGTTGTTTTTCTTCAGGGTCTGTACATCAATCATGCTTTTGACGCTTGTAAGTTTTACCGTTTTTAAGATAAGTACACCATAAATAAAAATACGTTAAAAGATGTATTTCTTGTTTATTACGAGGGCTGCTACTTAAGTAACCGGAATCCGGGATTCCAACATTTTTAAACGCTATATCTGACCTCCATGGTAAAATTTTCACTTTTTTGAATACTGGCCGCTATATTTTTTTTTCTTATCTTACGTAGTCTTTTGTTTTTGGCGGGTTTAAATTTTAATCTCGCTGCAAGTATGGAACTCACTCGTGAAAATATTCGTGCTATGATTTATTACGATTTTCAGCGTGGTTTAACGCAACAACAGTACATAGATCAACTAACTTCGACTTTTGGTGATGAAGCTCCATCCAAAACTACTGTGTATCGCTGGTTTAGTGAGTTCAATCGTGGACGTAGTATGCTCAGGGACGAAGTTAAGGATGGTCGCCCGAAATCGGTCGTTGTACCACAAAATATTGAAGCTGTGCGAAAACTTATCATGCATGTCCGTCATGTTACGTATCGCGAGATAGAGGCGACTATAGGCATATGTATGACGAGCATTAATAAGATATTACATGAACATTTAGCTGTGAAAAAAATTTGTTCGCGTTGGATCTCGCACAACTTAACTAAGGATCAAAAAGAGGCTCGCGTCGAATGGTGCAAGGAAATGTTGAAAAAATATAACCGTGGTGACTCAAAAGCTGTTTATAATATCTACACAGGTGACGAATCCTGGATCTATGCGTATGATCCCGAAACCAAACAACAATCAACGGTGTGGGTGTTTCAAAATGAGCCGAACCCTACGAAAGTAACTCGTGCAAAAAGCACCTTGAAGCAAATGGTGGCCTGCTTTTTTGGTATTAATGGCCATGTGGCTACAATGCCCCTGGAGAATCGTAAAACGGTTAGTTCGGAGTGGTACACGACCATTTGTTTGCCGGAAGTATTTGAAGAAATACGGAAAAACAACCAGCGACGGAGAATCATTCTGCACCATGATAACGCCAGCTGTCATACATCACGTGAAACGACTCGATTTTTGGAAGGTCAAAATATAGAATTAACGGGTCATCCACCTTACAGCCCTGATTTGGCACCCAATGATTTCTATTTATTTCCAAATGTAAAGAATAAATTACGTGGTCAACGATTTTCGACCCGTGAAGATGCCGTCGACGCGTTCGGACAGCACGTTTTGGAGATACCTCAGTCAGAGTGGAAAAAGTGCTTTATAAATTGGTTTCAACGTATGCAAAAGTGCATCGATTATCACGGAGAATACTTCGAAAAACAATAAAACCATATTTAGCCATGTACGTTTGTTTATTTTTTCTATTCCGGTTACATAAGTAGCAGCCCTCGTATTTCACTTTCATTCATATTATTTACTTGTTAGTAAATCCGTCGTAATAACACATATTCAGGAAAAAAATAACGCTAATTACGGTTCAAAAGACGGTGCTCTTTAAAGTTAGGACGCCGGACAGCTGGCACATTACAAGAATCCCGCTGGGCCCTCTTCAGATACATAACTTTGAAAAATAAAGTGTCTGGAATAATTTTACCTGAAGTCGAGGCCTTAGGACTTTTCGGCGACGCCACGCGTTTCTTCGCGCTGGATTTGCCTTTGTCCCTGGTGCGGGCGCTCCTGGGACCCTAAAACACGAATTTATTTACAACACCAAAGGAACATCATTAATAGTCCCCGGATTCTAGTCGCGAATGTCGCGATGACGTCACAATAGGGTAATTTGGGAAGCAAATGGTACGGTGGCACAAAATGATACGTAAAGAATAAGATAAGCTAAAATATATATTAATTTCACCAAATATTAATTCAGGACATGTAATAGTAGATCACAATTAAAATTAACTTTTTCAATTTATGCAATCTAGGTTAGTTCCCGATTCGCCGAATTCTTGTTTCGTCGGATTCTCGTTTCGCCGGAATTTCATATAAATGTGACAGTCAGAACTCTTAATCGTTCGCAAGAATCCGGCGAAACAAGAATCCGACGAAACGAGAATCCGGCGAATCGGGAACTAACCATCTATACCTACTAACTCAATAAAGTTTGACCTTAGATAATGTCTATATACATATGGATATTTATATTGACGTCACCTTACTCAGCGTTTTGAGCTCTATTGATCAGTATATTTAAAATTTTGATATTCGCAAAAAAATGGTTTTTACTACACGAAAAAAAAAACCGCAATTCTAACCACATTTCATCTTCGAAGGGTCGATATACCAAAAAATAATGAGTAACACTTTCGTATTAATTAACACCATAAGATATTTTTTTATCTTATCTATATAAATCCGTATTAATTACTACCGTTCCATTTGCTCCCCAAATTACCCTATTGTGACGTCATGGCGACAAGAATCCGGGGTCTAATCAATAAAGATTTTTACGAGGGAAAAGGTATGTTAAAAATGAAATGAAGATCAGCATCACGATTTAAAGGAAGTTTCTCGGATGGCGCGGACGCCGATCGGCGTCACACTTAGCTTAGCCTGGATACCGTCGACGCCAATCGGCGCCATGCTTGAGGCGTTGGCATTGCGTCATAGTGCGGTTGAGGACACTTGGCAATGGAAAGGTTAAAAAAATACCTGTTCCGGTGTGTTTGTAACCACGGTGTCTAACCAAATCTTGCAAGTTAATATTTTTATTTGAATTAAGTATTTATTTTTAAAGTGAATATAACTCTAAATATTATGTATATATTTTAACCTTCTACCTATTGTCGTTATTAAGATCGAGCTAAAAACGACCAAAAATCACGTTTGTTGTATGGAGTTAATAATTGCTGTGACAGCGGCAACAGAAATACATCAGCTGTGAAAATTTTAACTGTCTAGCTGTCACGGTTCATGAGCTACAGCCTGGTGACAGACAGACAGTGGAGTCTTAGTAATAGGGTCCCGTTTTTACCCTTTGGGTACGGAATCCTAAAAAAGCAGTTTGAGGTGACGAAAGTGTGTAAATGGGTCAATCAACTTTTCTTTGTTGGGCCACTCTTTAAAATTATGATTTCAATAGATAAAGTCCACTAAGAGACAGTTTTATGGGCAATTACAAACCCATTATTTAATGGCCTTTCTTCTGAGTCTGCTAGAAGTATATATTATAAAAAAAAATCTAAGAAACTCTTTCGCTGTTGTCCAGGAGACACGGTACAGAATAACAACAACAAAAAGTTGATCCACCCAAATAAAACAATTACAACCGTGCGGGTGGTATACCTGTATGATGTTGTCCAGGTCGAGCTCGCGGTGGTGGCGGCGGCGCGGCGTGGCGGGCGAGGCGGGCGAGCGCCGCTCCGAGTCCTTGATGGAGCGCGCCTGGTCCTCCGTCAGGTACAGCTCGCTGGCGGTCACCATCACCATCGTGTCGCTGGAATGGTGGGGTATAATCAAGATCTTCTACACTCCGTTGGTTTAGGTACTTAAATAAATGTAAACAATCCAAACTACGAAACTTGACGTATCAGTGTTCAGCTTCTATTGGCTGACGAACTGTATCACGTGGTTGCTTTGTTATATGTAGGTACCTAATCAAAAGGAGTATAGTTCAATACTTAGCTATAAACCGCATTTATACTTTCAAGTTATTGCTGTAACTTTTGAAACAGGTACTCATAGATGTGTTTCAAAAGTTAAAGCAATAACTTGCCGCCTTCACGTTTAAATTGATTTAGGGTTGTGTGGCGCATGCAAGTTTCTTTTAAAGTGATACAGACATAAGACCTAAGATATTAACGTATAGATGTACATTTATTTTGACAATTTCGTTCTCATTCAGCCACATCGTCTTTAAGTATATTAGTATGGTAGTGAACAGACATACAAAATTTGGCTGTAGAAGCCTAAAGATAGTAAAAACGGACAATAACAACGAAATTATTGTCAACAAGCATTTAGGCAAGCATTAAGGTGAAAATTTTCAGAAAAAAAAAAAAATAGTAAAAAGATTGTGCCCTCTTGTCGTCTCGTTAAATTAGAAATAAACAAATTATAAACATTGAAATAAATAGGATTTTAGAGTTGTTGGTAATTCTGCAGCTCTGCCTACCCCACTCTGGGAATAAAGGCGTGAGCTTATGTACATATTATGTCTGTATAGTAAAGTTACTATACAGTAAACGAAATATTTGTTGGATAACCCTCGAGTTGCGCCCGCTCGACGTTTAAAGGGAAGCGTACCGATCTAGGTCATTCGGTCAAAGGAAATAGTTCGGTGTTTTATTTCCTTTATAGGAAATAGGTAATATTTGTCTCGTTCACATAGAGCGCCTTGCCCGTGTGCTCTTTACCCGCTGTCTCCTGACACAAGCAAAATTACTTGCTTAATAGGAGGCTCCAACCTTGTCTATCGTTAAAAATCTTAATAACCAAATAAACTTTTTTAATTTTAATTTTCATGTAGGATTTTCGATAGTAGTAAAAAAACATGAAAGAAACATACAAAAGACGATAAGCATTGCATTACCACACACACACAAGCTCACGCCTTTATTCCCAGAGTGGGGTAGGCAGAGCAACAGAATTACCCAAATTGCTTCAAAAACCTGTTGACATCTCTGTAACCACATTTCTGCACAATCAGGCTAAGATGTTTACCAATGTATTAGTGACAGGTTGCAAGCCCATCGCCTAACAGTACTACACAGCCTTTATTCCCTTAGTCGTCTCTTACGACATCCACGGGAAGACATGGAGTGGTACTATTCTAAGCCGGCATCCACACGGGTATTATTACATTACCAGTATTCTCAAATAGACTCAACAACCAGTGAATAATGTGTTAAACCACAACAGTTTTCTTGTTACAGCTAAAATTACACTGACTTTGATCAATGTAGATTTATTGGGTAATAAACTTCGGAAATAACTTCGGACACGTGTATCAACATAACATGTAGTGTTTTCAATTCACGACGACACCCTTCATTTTACGTTTGTTTTGGCAATATTGCAACGCAGTAGCCAGTAAAAAGTCAGTAAAGAAACATACCATAGGTAAGGCTTTATAGTCTTATTACAAAGATACAGATGTAGTGCAAAATGATTTTCCTTCGGGAAAACTCGGATCTCAATCGGAATACGATGGCACCCGAACTTTCAATCAATGATTGTATTAAATGAGTGACGTTTTCATGTCCATTAAAATGGAACTTTATTGTTTAGTGTCAAATGACAAATGCTGTCATTTGTCACTTTGTCATTTGACACTAAACAATAAAGTTCCATTTTAATGGACATGAAAACGTCACTCATTTAATACAATCATTGATTGACAGTTCGGGTGCCATCGTATTCCGATTGAGATCCGAGTTTTCCCGAAGGAAAATCATTTTGCACTACATCTGTACTACTATTACTACTGGAAACCAAAAAAGAAAAAATAACAAAACACAAAAACTTACCCATCAGTAGTGCAGCGGTAAGTGACAGTGCCACTGTCATTTTCCTCAACCCCCAGCACCAATCCTGGCTCGTAATTCTGCTCCTCATCTACCATAGCATACACCGACTGACCAACCAGCGGCAGCGTCTTAGTATCGCCAAAGATTATAAAATCATCTAATAACACTTTGGACTGTCCATCATCGAACTTGATTAAATATTTATTAGGCTCTGTAATCTCCAAAACTTTGCCCGAGTAATATCGCTTGTCCACCCACTTGGCCAACACAACTGTATCAGGCGCGTGCCCAGGATATTCAGATTTCACCAGGGATTTCTCCACCGGAGTAGCCGGCCTAGGGGATGTTGGACGACGTTTCTGCTTCAATTTCGTAACCGATTTCGGCGTAGCCACCAAAGAAGACAGGGGCTTTTCAGACTTTGGCGATTTCAGAAGCGATTTGTCATCTCCATTGCTTGGCACCATTTCTGGAGAATTCATACCGAGCAAATATTCCGGCTCCTCGACTTGAGTTGGCAAAATGTTCCGTTTAGTTTTAGTGGACAGATTCCGTCGACCTCTGACCCTGGTTTTCTTGAGAGAACTCTTAGGTGTAGCTTTGTCGCATTTGTTAGATTCTTCAGGACTCAAGTTGCCGTTGCTCAAGGCTTCACTTGAGGGTGTAGTTTGGACTGCTACTGAGATCTTATCATCACTGCATATACGGGAGCCATCGAAAGCCTCTTTAGCATGATTGAAAACATCTTGGATTTTTTTAATAACAGCGTCATATCCTTTCACTGAACTGGTAGGGTTAACTATTGACTTTCTTGGAGGTTGAGGAACTACGAATGTTCCATCACTAGTTCGGGTACTGGAACTCGAAGTTGAACCCACTGTTGACGCGAAAGATGTTCTGTTTGGCAAATTAATCATCCCCGTACTAGTGACACTGGACGGAGATGTGCTGACGGACACATCGCCCAAATAAGGGTCTATAGTAAAACGCTTCGAAAATCTTTGGTATTCCTTGCACATGTCTAAGCCCAAATCATTATCAGTTTTTACAACATAAAGCGATAAAAATTCGCCATCTTCGTTGTAATTCACGACAACATCAAAAATTGGTTGAGCCTGCGATTCTGACGGCGTGTGACCATTTCGGACCGGAGAAATGGTTGACGGCGTTGTAGTATTGTTTGCTCCGAAACATTCATTTTTTCCTCTTTTACCTAGATTATTTGTTAATTTCAACATATCAGGAGTGCTGTCGCCATCATCAGTGTTTTTACCAGGCACTTCAGTAGGAGTTGACGAAACGCCATTGGATAGCTTGGGCATTAACTTTGAAGTAACTGATGGCATATGATCAGGACTTGTATCAACACTGTCTGTACTTTCCTGGTCAGTTGTCTTTCCTTTATTGAAATCAAGTCTTTTCGGTTGTGAAAAGGCACCTTCATCAGAGTAATTGAAGCCTTCACTGCGAGTTTCATTTATTTTTCCTGGACTTACTGTTTCTTCCCTATCCTTGACTAGAACAGGATCACTGCTATAGTTATTAGTCACTGGTTTGGCATCATTATCATCAGTTGGCGATAAGACTAGACGGAAATTCTGTGAATCATTTAATTCAGATCCACTCTCTTCTGCAATTGATTCAGGAACTTTCTTAGGTGTTATTTCTTTAATGAACTCTACGCTAGGACGCGAGGTTAAAGGTTCTTCTCCAATCTCGTCACTGCTCTGAAGCTTGCTTGGGGTTTTTCTTTGTTTAGATAAGTCAACGCTGGCCGGCCGGGTTCTTGGCGTTCTAGGTGTTTTAGGTCGAGTAAGTTCGACACTATTACTTCTTTTAAGATTTCTTGGGCTTGACCGTAGTGGGGTTCGGACTCTAGATGTTGAAATGTCAACTTTGGGTGTTTTAGTTGAACTGATGATTTCTGACACTTCCTCGTCCAAGGTTTGAGTAGTGACAGTGAATTCAGCGTTGTTAAGGTCGAGTTTCTGTATCTTGGGGCTGCTGTCGACTGCTTCATCCGTGAGTTTCCTCTTGGAATGTGGTGTTGCTATATCTGCAAAATATTTAAAACAAACTCACACTAATTTAACGTCCTTCTTATAAAAAATACGTCCGTAAAGAACCGAACCGAGACCCAATTGTGAAAGTGCATATAATTCTGTAACTATTTCAATTTTTCAATTCTTTTAATACAGATAAATAATTAATAAGTAGGCTACATGGGCATTTTTGAAATGGCGCATCTACCAAGGCTTCCAATAACTTCAACCACTCATTTTCAAAAAGATCCGAAGTGTTAGAGTCTAGAGCAATTGTTTTATTTTTCCTGAAATATAATAGATTGTTTACTAATATAGCAATTTTTGCGATTTGTATCGATTGTGAAATAAAGATGGGGGAGGGGGTTTTTCCCTAAATTTCACGTTAATAACCCTAAATATCTCAGAAATGCTGAATTTAGAAAATGCGAAACTTGTGATTATCCTATTTAACTTAAGAGGTTTCTAATGATATATCACAAGAAGGTTAAATAAATCCGTCCTTGGATATTTTTTCTGCAAAATCACTAAATACTACCAATATTCTGAATCTCAGCCCGATAACTTAGGCCGCCGTCTTAGAGAAACAGGTCTTGACAGGTTCACAGAAATGACTAGAATACAGGTATTTCATCGAAGTCGTTAGAAATGGCAACGCGTTTGCGGTCTTACGATTGAGATCTTGAAAATGCACTTTTTTACGGGTCACAGATCCCACTTACCAGCTTTTAGGGTTCCATTTTTACAAGGACAGAACCCTAAACAGTATCTTCAATGAAATTGGTAGTCGTACGAGGGATAAGAGGGAGGGATTAACATACCTGCAACTTCAGATGTTATATCTTCTTTTGTCTCATCAATAACACTGGTAGATATCTAAAAACAAATGGAATTATGAGGAAACAACCCTTTTTTTTGGTAGGATGTTTATCACCCCTGTACACATTGGGCCAATGCGTTGGGCCACGGTATTGCGCCAACGTGTGGAGGACTACTTGGCTGCGCTATTGGCTTATTCGTATTTGGCGACCAACCGGCTGGTGTTGGATTTTCGTGCACACGTGATCTTTACGCCAATGTGTAAACGTGTTTCCATATTTTGAGCGATTACCTTGGCCCATTGATATATTTATTGTGTACAGCAGCCATTACAATGAATTAGGATGTATACTTAACTTTGACTTTTGTCTTATATCGTCGGAGATAAAATACCGCGTAATTAACAGATTTAATTGTTCGTTACGGGGTATTCCCTATCCCTAACGATATGATATTGTAGCATAGCCATTGTGTTTAATGTAACTTTAAAATTAGCTGAAAACTCAAAAGTAATCAGTTTATAAATGTATACTTAGCAGGACAATATAAAAAAATATATCTACATATATAAACAATATTTTTACAATAGCAGAATGGTACCTACTTTTGAAACTGATTTCTAAGTTAGATTAACTTAATTGTATGTGTGATTTATGTTCGCAAAAAACGTAATAGGTATTTTAAAATTCAAAATATTTGCTCTATAACGAGGGTCTCTTTTACACGCTGGTAATATGGAGTGAATGTATGTCGTTAATATAAGTAAGAAATTCTAGAATCACCAGACATCACATGGCAATGCATGCATGAACCATCCAAAGTTTTAATCTTTTTGCTTCTAACTGCAGGTTTATATAATTTGGTTTGACTGTCTTTCGACTAGGTACAGGCTGGTTGTCTACCGACTACTGTAAACGGCTTTTTCATAGCAAATAACAAATTCAGTTCAACTATACAGCTGGACAGACAATATAAATGGTCATTAGTTAACAAACCTCATCAGTCTCAGTGATGTCCATGATGTCATCATCAGGCTCGTAGACAGGACTGTCAGGAAACAAGGATTGGGAGTTGCCATTGGTTTTCAATATGATGTCGCCTGATGCACCTTGACGGTTGAGTTCTGAAATAGTAATACCTCTATTATTAAGATCTTTTAATTAGTAATAACTTTGTCCATGTGATAGTGAAGGGTACATTGCGAAAGATAGGGTAGTTCTTTTTTATTTTTCTAAGAGTTGTCGTCTGAACACACGGTTCTGAAAAATTTAAGACCAGTCAAGTGCGAGTCGAACTCGCACATAAGGATTCCGTTTTGAAGATAAAAAACTAGAATAACACATACAAACAGGTAACAGATTCGAGTTGCTAAAGCAAATTTAAAATTTGATGGCAATTAGTTACCAAAACAATCAAAGTTTCGTAGTATGTTCCAGTTATGAAGTGTTTACTTACATAACATAAATATTAATTAAAAAGCATGTTTTGCAAAAATTACAGTTTACAAACTTTTATTTGAAAAAAAAAAATATTGATAGAAAGTATCATAAATATATCAATAAATATATCAATAAGCCCAACATTAATCTTTGTACCAATTTTCTGTAAGTAAGTAAAAAAAAACTCTTTAATGCACCAAAAGTCCAAAAACTCCTACATTATGTGTATCAAAATTTATAATAAGTTACCTGACGATTATAAAGAATACAAATTAAGTATATTTAAGAAAAAGACCAAAGAATGGCTTAATGAGAAATGCTTTTATTATATCAATGACCTTTTGAATTATAACCATTATTAATTATGTCATTTAATTTAATCTCTTTATTAACAATTGTAATCTCTCTTTTTCTTTTGATTAAACTATGTAAGCAAAAAGTGTGAACGCCTGAAAAGGTAAGGACTTAGTGAGACTTCATAATAATAGTGCAATTATTGAACATCTATGTACTGTACCTAAATTCTTCGCAATAAAATTTGATTTGATTTGATTTGATTTGAAAGAAACCATTAAGTAATAAAGAGGAAAGGTGACAATAAAAATTGGAACCTATGATCTATGTATAGTAACCCATATCAAGGTGTAGTTATATAGGCAATTTTAGGGCAATAAATCCCAACAACCGACCAACAATCAACAATAGCTCCCTTACTCTAAATTGGACTATCAATAATTGCTAAAAAATTGCCTGTGCAAGAACACCTTAACCTGTTGAGCGCCCAATCTGCACAAGATACACAACTATTTTTGCGACAAAGACCCTACATTGCCCTATGTATACACCGTACACATAATAAAATGTTTCAGGGTGCTCTACGGGTTAAGGGGAATCTAGCCTGATCACAAAAATTATATAGGCTTAATACATAATATAGGTTAAAAAAGTTAAGACACTAGTCCTAGTACCTACCAAAAAATACTATGATAGACAGTCTTTTTGCAAAGCTAGCATTTGTAAATCATGTAAATTCATTGGTGCAGGCTTTGCATGTTGCATTTGCTTATTAAGTTATAGATTTTTCTACTGTATCCCTGCACCACTTTATTTTTCATACATTGGGATGATTCGTTCATTGAATACAAAGCGGACACATCCCGAAATGAGTCAGTGTTGCGTTTTAAAATTGGAAACTGTTGGTATAAGATTTTTAATACAAGAGCAAATTCTGTTGGAATGTGTCCGTTTTGTATTCAATGAGCGAATTGTGCAATGTAAATTTGCCTGGCAGGGTAGGCTGTCATCAATTAAAATCTGTATATATAGTTACATCTTTAAATTAATCCTTTATATACATTTGTGTTTGTTTTTTCTTACAAAGGGGCAATCTATTCTGCCGTAATACCATAGAAGGTGGCTAACTGCAATGTAGTAGTTAAAGCATTATATTGGTAACCAAATTAAGTGAGAATGGTTATACTGTTAGTATGCAGTTAGATCTTTAGCTGAAGCTTGCAGCTGGTCCTAACTGGAGACGTTTTGCTAAAGACAGAAATCAACGGAAAATGTTTGCCAAGAAACACACTGAGTTAAGAGATATACTATCCAAACAAATGCATTACAATTGAAGCTCAGGAAGAGAGGCTCATTGGATGATTGATTAATCAATTGATGCAGTTAGATGCCTTCTTTGATATTACAGCAATATACTGAAGAGATAAATAATAAACAGCGTTCAAAGTTTTCGTAGCACAGTAAGACTAATGAGAGTTGTGGAGTCGACACTAACATTAAAATTCTAATCTTACTCATACTCATTTGTATATTTAATTCCAAAATGCTTTTATATTCGCCCTTAGCCCCTGAGTAAAGCAGCTAAGCTAAGTATTGAAAGATTAAAATTTATAAATGAAATATTTTCATGTACATATTATCCAATAATAATCTGATAATGTTGTGAATATTAAAAGAGAAAAATATCATCCCTACAAAATTAAATTTTGCAATATAATAATTGAATGAGGATGAGTAAGAGTTGAATTTTTATGGTTATGTTGACTCCACAGCTCTCTTTCATCTGTCTGTGCTATGAAAACCCCGAATCCTGATAATAATAAAAAAAAAACAGGGAACAATCTCACACAGATTGTCTTAGTTCCAAAGTAAGCTCGAGGCTTGTACTATAGGTACGAAACAACAATATAAATACTTGTATAGAGAAATAAATACTTGAATGCATAGAAAACATCTATTACTCAGAAACTAATACTCTTCTGATCTGAGCATCATACAAATATTTGCTCATACGGGGACTTGAACTCGGCACCACTAGCTTCATAGGCAGGGTCACTACTAACTAGGTCAATGCATCTTTGATTTCATGAGGATTGTCTAATTCGAACTATGAGAAAAAAAAAATCTAAAACTGGTTATATTCGCATAAGACCTTATGAGATAGTGACATAAAACTACACAATTATGGTCCTGGCTTACAACAATAGTCCAATTTTACTTTTCATATTATTCTAAAAATATGATAGATTTAGCTATAGCTACAGTTTAGAGCAGTCAATTTTAGGCCAAACAGTACATTATACCCAGCAATAATAGCAGTAAGGTATCATATTTTAGAATAATGTTATGAGGAATATTGGACTATTGTTGCAGGCTAGGACCATAGTCGAGTATTTTTACGGTAGTAAAAAGATGCAGGCCATTTTAGCATTTTAGTCAAGAGAAGACGTAGACTTAGAAAATTATTAATATATTCTTACATGTGTCTGTCACAAAGTTAACTGAAATGTCATAATAACCTTAATCCCAGTCTGCTATAATATGAGAGTGTAATAATATAACCAAGCTTCAGTTGGGCGCCTTGGACGAGAAACCATTATCATGTAATAATAAAATCAAGGAACCAGTTCATAATTATAAAAAAACCAGTAACACCACAAAACTGATGCTACATTGAAGGACCTAAGAATAAAAAAATATAACATGTTGAAACTTGTTGAGTTCAAATTATAGGTTAGGTTAGCATTGTAATTATAATTATAACTATTCACATTTTAATTGGTTTTTAATCATCCGTCCAGATGTCATGAATTTTACATTAAAAATCATATTCTGATATGAAGTTGCAGTTTGTTGTTAAAATGTTCTCGTAAACAAGATTAGATACGGGTACAAGTGTGCCAACAATATTGATGTTTGGATTATAAGCCGGCCATGTTAAGAACGCAAGATGACAGCGAGAAATCACGTGAGGAAAACTAACAGAAACAACAAAATTAACTTCCGTTACACAGTTTTAAATGCAAAACGCAATAAATATCAAAAGTAACGACCTCGTTTTAGTAAAACAAATGAATACTACGAAAAGAACGTTCAAAATCAAAGTATGTCATAATTAGTCTTAGCAGATTCGCAACTCGGTCGGCCAGCATGGCGAAACGTCAATTCCAATTGAAATCTATAAAACTATTTATCAATGAAAATACCGCGCTCACCTGACTCCTGGGGATCAGAATCCATCGCAAAAAGATGTTTGTTTATGGAGATAACTTAAAAACAAAAGAAATCAATGTTTCCGAGTCAAAAACGAAGCGTTTATACACTCAAAACATCTGTCACTTTAATTCTGCCGTAACACTATGCATTTTAAAAGAAATAACAGAGAAAGTCTCTGCGACGCGATGGTCGTATATAGTAACGTTTAAAATACCATAAAGATCACTAGAAACGGTAAAGGAGTAAACTAGAAAATTCCGAGGCAAAAACACCGCCGAAAGCAAGTGTCACAGGCGGCTGGCCGCTCAGCTTCGCAGCTCTAGCCCGCCGCTTGCTTGTTGATTTTTGGTGTTGCCAGTTAAATTGAGAGAAACTACCGAGTTCCATAAAAAGAACTACCAAGTTCATTAAGAAAAATCTGTAAAAGCACAAAATCATAGGTATATTTTTTCAAGTCACTTTTAAACAATATCGTTAGTAACAGTAAACTGGACCGTAGCATAATTAAAATAACTTGATAAATGAAACTGTCGTTGATCTCATATTTTTATTTGACGAGGAGGATACCACTCACTAGTTTAGCACATAATCATTCTTATATCATACGAATAGTATGATTTCTTTCGCTCCAAATTAAGTTATAGAAAGAGACAAAAATAATCTGCTTAGCCCACTAGCCCAACTTTATTTTTAATAAATAAATTCGTAATAATTCTCAAATGCGATACACAAAGAAATGTTCAAATAAAGTTATACCTACCTAGCTAGTTTTTATTTAAAATAAAGTAGCAACATCGTCAAAATTGCGGGTTTAAATAGATGCGCCTAGCCGAAATATGAATAGTGGAGAATTTGTATGGATCACATTACAAACTATAATAATGTCAGCAAGTTCCGCCCGTGGACTGCGCGTCATTAAAGCGATACAGGAGTACGTGAAGGCTTGCCCAAATCAATTCGATACTTCGTCCGTTTTGGCTAAGGTACAATAAATTAATATAACTTGTATGTTTAACCGTACTAATATCTAGTAAAATTAGATAAAACAAAGATGAAAATTCAAGTTGATTACTGACCAGTATAATGTCTAAAAGTCTATAATGCTTTAAATAAATTTATTGTTTTCATAGTCATATACAGTTCGCAGTTAAAGGACTGGAAAAGTTTGAGCTCTTTTGGATAATATTATGCAGACCAACTCGTGGCGTATGCAAGGGTCAGAGAGTTGGCAAGAATTAGCTGGAAGAAAGCCCTTAAGGGTATAAGTTCACCTTCGCGCTTTTTTTTGAAATATGTTTTGTATTACATATATTTTTGAAGTTTAATAATACTGTATAAGGCACTTACTGAATAAACATTACCTACATACACATTATAACATACTTATACGCTTTCCATTATCAAATAATAGTACTCAGGTACTAGTTATGTAAAGTAATGCAATAATTTATTAGGAGGAATAAAAAACAGCGGCTTACTTCCATGGGCTAGTAAATAAAATAAAGGCAAATTTATTATTTAATAGCAATCTTAAGTTTTTAACTTTTCCTTTCTTTTGATATACTTACTGATAATTATATTGTTTGTACAAATTGGATTGACTCAGGGTAATCTCTACGACGGTACATTAAACCACGTTATTAGACGAAACTTGTTTTTTCCACTTTTCATAAATACTTTGTTGATACCGTGTGTCAGTAGGTAATTTTATTAAGTAGCCACTTTTTATATACCTGCGGATTATTTGCAAATATAATGTGTTTATAAAGGCCGAATACCAGCTTTCATAGGATATCATCCTACTTTGACCGAATAACTCCTAGGTAAATCTGGGGTTAATTACATCCATACAATAAGAATCCCCTACTTAAAAAAATACAAAAATCTTGTAAAGATGTCAAAACATACTGGGAAGTATATCCAGTATGTATTACTCGACTAAATTATGAAGAATATCAAGTGACTTGACATTTGCGTGTTGTGACTGTAATAGCTGAATCCACTAGATTTTCGAAGATAATGATAATCTACAAATCGCTTGAAAATCGTTTGGAACCATTGTTACAACTAGATAATTATCATCCACTCGTTTTGCAAATTCGTTTTTAATGAAGTAGTAAGAACGTTATGTACCAGTGCAGGATTTAGTGTCGTATCGTATCTCATTATTTTCAAGGTCAATTAACTTAATGGTGCTTGTACACGCATGTAGCTAAAGACACTGCCCTAGAGCAATTAAAGGTGAAGGCTACTTGCGCGAGCAGCATGCTCCAGCCTGATGTGCCAGTTATGAGTCGCTGGAGCCACATACTACACCGCATACCTACCGTTGTTTACACGATGCATATAACCTGTGGAAGTGCCTCAATATGCACAAGTTACTTGCACCGTGTACACATACCATACAGATGCATATACATTTTTGATGTTCAATGTCACCCAATTTTTATCAACCAGATTATTTCCATGGAAAATCAATGGTGTTCTTTTCAAAGTAATTTGATGTCAAATCGAAGAGTGAAGAGACATTGGCTAGCCGTCAATGCGTTAAAATCACATGTTTGTGCGTGTCTCAACCTAGCGAGTCCTAAGACCCAGTTTGGCCAACCAAAATTATCTAATTTAATCTCCTTTAAGTCCTTCTATTAATTTGATCAGTCGAGTAGGGACGTCAATTAGGTACGGTAGACATTAACAAAGTCGAAGGTTAAGTATTTTTCCTACTCCTGTACTTTTATCTGTCATTTATATAGTCACGAACACTAATATAAGAACATACATAATATGTCCGCAGAATAATCCAGAGAAAAGTCTATCTTGTCTATGCCCCAAAACAGCACTTGTGCGTTTTTGAGATAAAACGATACGGCCAGCTGCCAAAGCTTAGCGATGCACAATCGATTTAAACATATTTTAACGATTGGTAAATAGGGACTATAAATCACCTAATGTTTTGAGAAATGATTTCAGTTACCTGATTCGATTTTAAAATAGCTGTATTCTGGTTGGTTGATACGAAATACAAAGTTTTTTTAAAAGATTTAAATTAGGTAAAGAGAAACACGTACCTAAAAGAACCTATCGTTCCGTTTGACAGTCGATGTGTATTGTGATTGGTGGATTTAATTTGGTGAAGTATTCTGATTGGTCAAATTAAAATGTTTTGGAATTGTAAATAATTCTATTTTCCATTCCGTCAATTTAAAAACAAAGTAAACACATATTTTTCACCTCAGCAGCTCAAACAAGCAGGTTTTGCTGCTTAAAAACAGTGAGCAAAATTCAATTTTGCTGCAAGCGAGAGGCAAAGTAGCTTTTTAATTATTTTTTTTAAATGCCGTGAGCAGTGCTGGGGCTACTCACAACATTCGAAAAAATTGAACTTCACTTTGTTCTGTCACTTTCACTTCGATAGGAAAAAAGCGAGAGATAGAAACAACTTGATTCGAAGTTCGATTTTCAAATTCCACACATAGTAGGCCCAAAAAGAAACGCACGTTCGGATGCACACATAACCGTAAAATTGCAAATAAAACTATCTGTTAAACTTTGAAATGTGTTTATTATAACTATTTTATACAGTAGGTACAATCATTTTTTTTATTTAATTGTTTGAAGACAAAATTAATGAAAAATAAGAAGTTATGTATCTACATAATTTTGTTATCGTTTTAACAATCTTTAATTTCGTGACATAAACCGCGGGGGCAGTTTCAGAACGCATTTCAAAAATAGCGGGATTATTGTACTTAAAAAAAAAAAGTAATGTAATGTAAGAGCTAGGCCGCACTGCGGCTAAACCGCCGCGGTTTTTAACCGCGTGACTTTTTAATCAAGTAAAACTAATGCAAGCGGCCGCACTGGCGGCTTTTTCCCGCGACTGATTTTAAAACCGCGATTTGTTACAGAACGGCGCGCGGCAAAAAACCGCGCCAAAATTTGTAGCCCATAGAACTTTTATTGGTGCGCACGCATTGACGCGGTTACCGCGGGCGGTTTCTGTCATTATTTGGCAGACCGCCGCCGTGAATAGTGTAGTGTAGCGTTGTTATTGTGGCGTCGCAATTATGTCGTCGACTGAGTCGGAGTCCGTTTCCAACGAAACTGAATATGACAGTTTATCTTCCAAAATTATAGTGGAAGTACAAAAACGACCAGCGCTATACGATACTACTATACGTCAGTATAGTGACAGAAATGTGAAAAACAAACTTTGGGAGGAAGTTTAGGGCCCATTCAGACGGACAGCATTTCAACTGCAACCCAGCTGCAAAGTGGCAGTTGGTGTCATGCAGTTCTGTCAACCGCAAACCAACTGCAATCTGGCTGCACTTTTGTAATGCAGTCGTATTGCAGTTGGAGCAATAACTAATATATCCGTGGCTGGCGTGAAGACGTTGATATCTCGACATGTACGTTTTTTTTTTTATTTCTTTAAACGCTTCGTTATTTTTTTTTCTATATTGGTAATTTTTTTCATATTTTAATCTTAATTACTTTTTGACTTATGGCCATTGTTCATACATTGATAACTATACTTTTGGCAAGTTATTGTGGATAAAAAGACATATTACACATCACATTGTGTGCATAGATTTATAAATAATTTTATCAATTTACTCTCGATTACAGTAATAACGTACTTTTTTTAACATAAAGACATATCAATCAAACAAATCAAATATATCGAGTTATCAACTAACGCACAGTAACTAAAACGAAGTGCGTAATGTGACATCTCAACTTGTACAACTTTCCATCGAGTTATCAAATTTCGTACAGTAACCAAAACTAAGCGCATAATGTGATATCTCAACTTATATTACTGCCCATCGATTTGTCTCGTCTCACATCTCAATGTGTACGACTATCCACCGAGTTATCAATTTAGGTACAGGTAATATATCTAAGTGCGTTATATGACATCTCAATTTGTACTACTGGCCACCAAGTTATCAACTTACGTAGAGTAAATCAAACAAGTGCATCATGTGATATCTCAACATGGAAACTTACGTCAAAGAATTATGAACCAACACAATAATACGATATCTCAACTTATGTTTTAAAAATATTCGAATTCTCCAGAATATCTTAAGATATTAACAGACAAATAATTAAAATCAGTACCTGAAACCTTGACGTGTATAGTTATCAATGTTTTTAATCAAGGGAACAAACCAGTATACTTGTATATTTTCAGATAATAATGTAATATCTGGGAAACAAAGAAAGAATATGTACAGTTGTCAATATTACTAATTCCAATAAAAGTGTTGTCTCTGTTTATTATCATAATATTAAAATAATTTCACTAATTTATTAACAATTTAATCACTAATTTATCTTAACATTTAAAGGTGCGCTCAGCATTGTGTTGCGACACTAAACTTGTTAGTGCTGCAACGCTGGTATTCTGTGAAAACCAGATTATGTGCGACAGCAACCGATATGTAACGCCTGTTGTTTTCAAGAACCCCCGCACTAAATGACATCATCCACCGGTCTCCTGCCTCAATAAACGTGCCGGCCCTTTTAGACCCGACCGGCATTTGTAGATATGATGGCAAAATACCTGACAAAATGTCCTTGGTCCCGTGCAGAATATGGGACGGGTGCTAGTGTGAGATGCAACCTGAGTAGACATGCTAGCCCAGTCACACATCTCCACCGGACCTCTAATAGGGCTGGTGCGGCAGCTGAACTAGCTGAAAACTTAAAGGTTGGCCAATGTATTGGTCTTGGCCAGTTGGTGGACTAGTAGAGAACGCCTTAAATATAAATAAGATATGTTCATTTCATTCGGCGTTGAGAAGGTGGCAGTTTCCTCGTTCAACGCATTAGTTTAACCATCCAGCGAGTAAATGCTGCCAGTATCTTTGAGGCCTTTCCTAGATATAAAAGATTTAAAATAGAATGAAGTTGTTAAAATGTAAGTTATAAATTGTATCTAAATACTTTTTTATATTGTCATTAAAATAGATCGGCTTTTTATTAAATTTAATAGTGTTGAAGCTGGACTAAGCTTTCCCATAGGTCCTGTAGGAATTATCGAGCATATGCAAAACAAGCACGAAGTGGTCTTGAAACTTACATAAATCTAACTTCTCGGTTTTATAGGAGTTCCCCTGATTAGTGCTTCTGATTTAAATAGGTGATTTAACTTCTACTTTAAAGCGATCGTAGCTCGCTTCTAGGATTTTAGAAAGTTTTGGGGTTTAATTAAATGTATATTGATGATGTTGAAACGTACTTGTATTACAAATTACGTATTTGTTACAAATTAACAGAAGGACTAAGAATTTGGGTTACGAGACACTCTTTACGACTTTATTTGTTTTTTGTTTCTTGGTGTATTTATTATTATTTTTAATAAGTTAACCGTAAGTGTAACACGCATATTGATAGTGGTTTTCCTATCGCTCGTTTTCTAATACTAAATTATAAAATGTACTGTCCCACCTCAGCAGTTACCTTTGTTTAGTGCAAAGCTAGATCTAAAGTTCGATTCGAATGTTGTATTTCGCTTTGGGTCGTCTGTATATGTGTGTCTATCCCTACATCCAAGTTTAATAAGAGTAATACCAGGCACTGGATATTATACATAAATGGTCGTGTAGTAGGCGGGCACTTAATATTATTTTCATCACACTTGCTCGTAAATAGTGTCCTAACATGCTAGAAAAATCGACCGTAAATCCAAAATAATACCCGGGGCCTTTTTTTACCATTACCTACGCCCTATCGTGCGTAATAGCATTTTTTTTTTAATATTATACGTGGACTAAAACTATCACAATACGTCAGGACCCCAATTCTTGCAATATTTGCAAATAAAAACAGTAAACTGTGCCTCAGCTGACCCGGATATTGACGAGATAAACCCAGATTTGGAGGATGTAGAAGAGTAAAATTCCTGGAATGACTCCATAAATTAAATTATATGATGATTTCAGTTTCTTTAATTAAAAAATTATTAAAAAAACAGCTGTTTTATTTCTAATTTTTTTCTTACTAATACTGTGAATTTGTTGATAACTCGTCGCTCTCGTCGGTGAACCAGTTGATATGTCTATTATTATTAAAACTAGACATAATTCTTTAAATCACTCATTTTCACTTGAAAGATAATAAAAAGTTGTATTTAACAAAACTTTTGTGAAGTATAATAACATGAAATGGATTTTTCACGATTTTTTTTCTTTCTCGAAACGTCAATTTTCCCCTCTTTGTATGGTGAATACGTTGATAACTCGATGAGACGTAAGTTGATAAGTCTAATATTAATCAAACTAAGAGGAATCTCACAAAAATCTTCTAATCATTCAAAAGTATGCAGAAAATGATGGATAAATCAAGTTTTACATCAAAGTTACAATCAAACAGCGATTTACCAGAAAATGTCAAACCTTAAAATTGGCGCCCTGTAAAATTGCCGTTTTAGACATATCAACGTATTCACGCCAGGCACGGATATAACTGCAATACGACTGCATTACAAAAGTGCAGCCAGATTGCAGTTGGTGTGCGGTTGACAGAACTGCATGACACCTGCAAGCGGACTGCACAATGAGTTTGCAGTTCTGATGCAGTTGGTCCAACTGCATCAGAACAGCCCCGGAACTGCCACTTTGCAGCTGGGTTGCAGTTGAAATGCTGTCCGTCTGAACGGGCCCTTACCTACACACAGTAGAAGATTGGATGTTTCTGTCGGAGGCCGAGAAGAAAAAGAAAGGCAAGTTATAAAATGGGTTTATTAATTACAACGAACTCGAACATTTTAAGTTGCACCCGACAGCGTAAACGATCGATATTTGCGAAATTTGTGCTGTTTTTTTCTTTTTCTGTTTCTTAATATAAAGGCAACAATACATACAGCTCTCTTGAAATCCATCTTTAAACTGTGAAAATCGTGGCCAGTTCCGCGGTTTTTAATCGCAGTGTGTGCGTTTCGGGCGGTTTCGCGGTTTGGCGGTTACCGCTTGCCGGAAAAAAACCGTAGTGCGGCCTTTCTCTAAATGACGATGTAATTTTTGTTAATTTGTCCGCTATAGCCAATAGCCATAGACAAGGCCTAGTTAGGTTTTTTTTAAAGCCACAGACTACATAAAGCTGTATAAAGTTGTGTTTGCACTACGGCATTATCAAGTTGAGTGACAGGTTTTATCTGTTTCATGTTTATTTTTTCCACTTTTTATTTTATTAGTATTTTGCAAAAATGCTTGTGATTGATGCATATGCGATCGTGTCGTTATTTAGTCGTGTATTCACCAAATGGTCACAACGGAAGACCTGCGTTGGCCCTACCAGCTTCACGCTGTGTTGTTCTCGCTGCTGAGGTGAAAAGTTGTATGTCTCACACGAGACCAAAGTTTTTTACGTCTCGTATCTTTGAATCCCTCGCTACGCTCAGGATTCTAACCTAGAATCACTCGCTACGCTCGTGATTCAATAATAGAATCCTTCGCTTGCTCGGGATTCAAAATCATCACTCGCAGCAAAAACCAACTTTGCTCTCTTGTTGAACAAAATTAAATAACTATTGTCATTTTCTTGTTTCCCGCTCGTTTGTTGTTCTTTACTTCGTTCGTTCGTTTGTAAGTTTTTTCGCTTAGTTTTGCATTTCATTTGAAACCTAGTCGTAGAAAAAGTATTGTATGCAACGGTGTGTAACTAAGTCAAAAAGCACTCGTGGCGCTTACCTTTACGATGTTCGCCTTCGGCTCACATCGTAACACACGCCACTCATATTTTTTGACCTCTCTTATACAACTATTGCATAAACTACTATATTGCCAGATATAATATGTAATCAAAGACGAAATAAGCTATGTGTTTAGGATATTAACATATAATTTTCGTTGATTTATAGGTGAAGTTCATTGATGTATCCGATAAAAGCGCCAAAGCAAAGATTACAGTGGAGCCCCAAATGTGCAACCTGTTGAAAACTATGCATGGAGGATATATGGCATCAGTCATGGATGCAGTTCTGGTGGTGCACCTGATGTCCTGTACTGACGGCAAACTAGCGTGGACAACCAACTTGAACGTGCGGTAAGTATTTTCTAGGGTTGATATTAAATAACACATATTGTGGGGGAAGAACGGCGAGCCTAATGTGATCCATCAGTGCGTAAAAAATGCATGTTCGGGGCTTTGGCTTTATTTGAAATAAAATGTATTTGGCACTTAAAGCACTTTAGATAGGTATTACAATTTGCTTAATTAAATCAACTTACTCTAGATAATTATATTTTAATTGCATCAAGCCCAAAATGGTCTCCACTGAGCTTTTTATGCCACGGTATATGACAGGATTATTGTTTAGATATTCCGTGACGCTGGTTTTCATATACCATATAAAAACTAGAGTAAATAAAATCAACCAAAACCAAAACACTACATACAACTAATCATGCATGTGAGTGAACTTACATTACATTATGCGAATGTGTTAGTGTGTGAGTGAGTGCGTGTGTGTGCTGTACATGTGTGACAGTACGACTGTTTATATACCGGATATTTGGATTGATAAGACGTTTCTTAAGATTATGTTTGAAAGACTCAACCGACTTATTATTATTATTTCGATTCGCGTTATGATTGTCGAGCTAAATCAGCTCTTAAACAACCTAAGAGAATCATTCTCATTTATATACTTATTTTTAGATCGTTGACGAGTTTTATAGTTTGCTAGCTGTCCGCGCCCGGCGCCGCCCGGGTGTAATTTTTTTTAAATCCAAACCTTGTAAAATATACTTTACGATTACGACCTATTCTCAGACCTACTGAATATACTTAGTAGTATCTAATCGATATATAAAATTTCATAAGAATCAGGCAAGCCGTTTCGGAGGAGTTTGTTACAAACAATGTGACACGAGAATTTTATATATTAGATGTAACTAATATTATTGAGCGGTGTTTAAAATACGAGTTTCATAATAAGTTCACACGAGTGTTTTAAGGCCTAACTATGTACAGTTGCATATTTTTTTTATCTACACGCATATTATAGGTAGGTACTCTAAGCTGGGGCAAAATTCGAAGACAAACGACCTGTGCTATCTTAATATATATATTTAGGGCTTAGGTGCTAAGCAACTAAAAGTCTAGATAAGTCTTTACCAGAGAGCATAGGTTTTGTCGGGCGCTCGTAGGGGTAAATGAAATTTGTAAATCACTTTGCCCGACCAGCGGGCCTACTAAGTATTGGCAGCGTCTATATCACGTGTCAAATGTGGATAAAGCATCTGTCACCCTCGTACTTATTTACGTGTCAAAAGCTGACAGATGCCTTATCCAAACTTTGTCACGCGATAAACTCAGCCATATTAGGACCCCTGGAGGGTTATTATGCGATTACTTTGCAATTCTTTTTACGGTGAGAGAAAAGAGAGAGAGCTCTGTCCTTTACGCTCACCGTTAAATGAACTGCTCAGCAATGTCATAATTACGCCCTTGAGCTGTTTCGTCAAGAAATACATGTGAATAAACTGTATTCCGATGTCTTTTTCAGCTTTCTCAGCCCAGCAGCTGTTGGAGAACAAGTCACTCTGGAGTCATCGCCTATTAAAATCTCCAGCTCCTCGATATTAATGGAAGCTAAAGCGATTAATGATTCAACAGGGCTAGTTGTTGCAAAGGGCACAATGTCCTTTATGTATGGTCACGAGAAACTGCAGAAGATTGGACAAGACGTATTGAAATTAGATTTTTCTCGAAATGATTAGTTTTGCAACGTTACTGTAAAGTGAAAAAGACCAAAATGGTGTACTTAAATTGAATTTTAGATATAGGCAGGTCAGATGTAATTCCAATTGAATGATGTATTGTATTCTAGAAAATGAAATAAAACGTTATAAAAAGTGTATTTTTTTTTCTTATTTAATTGTAACTGCCGTTACCGGATTATTTTACTAGCGTCAAATTGGTCATTGATTCAGAATAAGTACTTTTTAGAAAGTAGGTAAATACCATTGTCATTTTTAATCTAACTGTTGTATACCTAAAGGTGTCGTAAATACATTCGTGGTTAGCAACTTATCATTTTAATAGTGCTTAAGACAAAAATATCAGCGAGTCATTCTGAATCAATAACTTCGCGTGTTCATACATTTTAAAACGAATTAAACAGGTAAAATTTAAAAATGAACGGCTAGCCTGGCTGCGGTTGTTTTAAATTTCAAATTTGGTTTGTTTGGAAAAACAACAAGCAACAGATCTTAACTTTGTACGCGGGTTGGAAAACCTCAACCCATACGTTTTTCTCACTATAATGTTAAAAAATTATTGCGTAGGTATGTAGTATTCGGGTACCTATTATTTTATCGAAACACTTTTAAACACATACCTACAGGTGACGACGCGCTGGCCTAGTTGGTAGTGACCCTGCCTACGAAGCTAGCGGTCCTGGGTTCAAATCTCGGTAAGGGCAGATATTAGTGTGATGAGCGCGTATATTTGTTCCTGAGTCATGGATATTTTCTATATATTTAAGTATATATTTCTCTATATACATATAAGTATTTATATCGTTGTCTAGTACCTACCCATAATACAAGCCTTGAGCTTAGTTTGGGACTAAATAGGTCAATTGGTGTGACATTATTGTCCCCTGATATTTTTTATTTTTATTTTTTACTAGCGACCCGCCCTCGCTTCGCTTCGGTTTATGTGAGTTTTCTGTAACACCCGTACATAAAACAAAGTTTATTATATATAAAAACCTTCTTCTTGAATCACTCTATCTATTAAAAAAAACCGCATCAAAATCCATTGCGTAGTTTTAAAGATCTAAGCATACATAGGGACAGACAGCGGGAAGCGACTTTGTTTTATAATATGTAGTGATGATGATGAAGTGATTAGTATTACACAGCATTATTATTTCACCGAAAGGCATTTCTCGTTCTTGTCACGATTATTTATTTTTGTAGTTAAGTCTAACTTAACTTAACCTTAGTACGTAATTAATGTTTAATGTTTAAATGCATCGTTGTCTAGTTCCCATAGTGCCTGCAAGCCTATAGCTTAAGTTCAGAACTAGTTTAATTTATGTGACATTGTCCCCTGATATACTTAAATGTATGTAATAATCTTAATTTTATTCATGGAAGACGCTTTCTATCAGTCGATTATTTAAAGAAAATACAAAACCTCCTAGTAAGCCAAAACATGCTTGTGCTTTTTTTCATGCATGGCGGGTAGTTATCGACTATAATTATATTCTCATTTTATTTCATTGGCCACCTATATAGAATAACCCATAGAATAACCAAGTATAAAATTATGAATTTAATCATAAAACTCTGAGTGGTGGCAATATGTGATTATTTGAAAATTTATTCATTTTCTTATTTCTGAACGCACTCAAAATTTCAGCAAGACAAATTATACAACTACCCTTCTTTAACCATTATTTATTTTAGGAAAGCCTAGTGATGTATACAAACAGTATATTTATTTTTGGTTCTAATATTTCAATCGAAACAAAGCACGATGCCATTACATCCTTGCCGCTCGAGTTATCTTGGAAAATATTCTTGTAAGTTATTTTGAAGACAAATCTAATTTAAGGAGGCTAGGCTACACTTGTGCATGTACATATAAACGTCAGAAGCGTTTAACGCCCTCCAATGTTAAAATGTTTATGGCGTAAAATATACCCCCCCTTTGTATGAAATTATGTGAATTTATGGCACTGTTTCATCATAATCTAATTTGTTTTCGCCTCTGCGAGTGGTGTTTTTGGAAACTGGATTGGAGTGCATTTCTTATACGTAATAAATATTGTAGAAATAAAAATCAATAAAATTGCCGGTCTGGGTGTATGTCGAAGTAATTAATTAATTATAGTGTTTGTAGCCAAGTTAGCCAAAGGTAGGGTTTTAAGATCATCCTAGATTAACCCAGGCAATAGCTAGTAAAATTCTTGAGAATGACGGCAATCCAAATTAGTTAGGGGAATTAGTTGAAGAAAAAGTGAAAAGTTCAAGGTTAAATAAACATTACTTACTGTTACTCGTCACGTAATGATGTAACGATAAAATCGGTAAGGAACTAAAACAAGGCTACAATAAAATAAAATGAATTACAAAACATTGATAGATAAACAACATTTGTAATTCCAGATATTTAGATGATGCTTCACTAAGGATCGCCGCCAGGGTAACTAAAACGTGGAAGAGAATTATAACAGCAGATAAAAAATTGAGGAAACGCGTTAGCGTATTTGACCTTGGCCTCAAACTAGGATCTCATCATTTAGCCAGATTCCATAAAGACAATAGGAAAAAACTAAAACTTATAAGGCAGCAAACCTTTATACCAATGTACGAAACCAAAGGTAAGCATATTTGCATTAATTGCAAGACTTTTTTTTCGGAAAGTAATTTTATATCCAAATTTTATTTAAATCAGTTTAGCTTTTAATTTACGATAGTTTTACAAACATCTTAACATACTTAATCTTAAATATAAACTTTTGCATGCTTTATAACTCAGAATTAAAAACTGAAATGTTATCATGCATTTTTATAGTTTTATTTATTATTTAAGAATGTATGAATGAAGTTGTGTTTTCAGTGGATCCCATTAAAAGAAAAACTTATCAATCGAAGAGAGGTGGCGATAACCTTGTTACATGTGCTAAGCGCTTTAAATTAACCTAATATGGTAAAACTGTTATGCATTAAATAAAAAAAAATGTGAATAATTTTAATGAAGCGACCACATGTAATAATAAATGCAGTATTAATAAAACATTACCTTGGCTAAAGAAAACTAAATGTAAACCCACTAAAACCCAGGAATCTTCCCGTAGTTCCGAGTTGGTCTCATTTTATAGAAGTTTGTTGTTCATTGTGTTGACTGAGCATTACATTGTGGGTCCCTTACTATAATAAACTCACTCGCTTTTAGATTTGATTTGATTTGGTAGTTTTTTCTTACACTGGCAACACTTTAATATCGTTGACAGCGCCAAATTGAGTTGACCGACTGATACTCGACGAAGTTAGGAAGAGTTCTCACAGATGGCGCTATTAAAAGTGCAGTCGGAGACATCTATTTGATTGATTTTGGGAATACCTATCTTTTACATTCAAGTTCATTGTACTTACCTATTTGAGTAGAGTACCGGTTTGATATAATAATATTATTGAAATGCTATTTTGTTTGTAAATATTTCCAATGTACTTAACTGTTAACCATGCTGATAAATCCTTCAGGAATGTAGTTAAGTATCTAGTTGTTGGTGAACTTTTAGTTCTTGACTGCACCGAGCAAACGTCGAGCGTCCAGTGGCGCCCTCATTACTATTATTGTGCTTTCTAATTAACTACTGAATTTCCTTGCAATCAGACGATGTTTTTGTAGCGCAAGTAAAAGCTCAATTTATGGGATACGTAACAAACTTTAATAACACCCTTTGAGTACCTATAGTCAGCTTAACGGGAAAAGGTGGCCACTTTTTTCCGTTAAGTTGATAACTCGAAGGGTAATTGTTATTAAACTATGTGATATAGGTACCCTTTAAGTTGTGTTTTCATTTGTAGTACAAAAACCTATCGACCAATTTCAAGAAAATACTTTAGTTTATTAGAAAACCCAATAATAGTAATGAGGGCGCCACTGTACATCCAGCGTACGCTCTGCGCAAACTTAAAGGTTTTCGGGGTATTGTTAGTTAGGTAAGGCCATGAGGCCATAACACCCATGACCCTGGAATTATCAAGTTCGGGTATTTATGTAAAGCCTGACCTGACCTGGCCTGGAACCATAAAATTTATATGTTTGCCAAATGTAACGTTTTCCAACCGTTTCATTTGGCAACCCGCTTTCTTTTCTGTAACCGTAAATATTACAGGATTTTATAAACACTTACCTAACCTAACCTATAGGGTTCTACACGATGGTACTAAATCCTGAAATATTAACAGTTACAAAAAAAAAAACCAATCGGCTGGCTTCCATAAAAAAAAGATAAACAATCTATCGCTTATAATCGCTGACGACGAAAAATAATTTTGTCAGGCATCCATGACCTCGATCTACCATTAGTAGGGGACCACATTTACTTCGAGTTCTTCTCTCCTAGTGCTTCAGCTAAATTGTAAAACATTCCGTGTGTGAACCACATTGACGTGATATATGTCCCAACACGTTGCTTATTTACGTATATTATAATGGGGAGGAATTTGGAAAATTCCGAGGCCATCTTGAAAAAGATTTATTGCGTTGTTTACTTGGTGGTTTCCTTATTTCAGTACCTAAGTTTGTCGTACGGTGGGTTCAATCGTTGAGCCATTATAAAATCCTAGGGGAACCTTTAATAACAGTCATAATAGAACTATTTTTGACATTAAGCACTACTTACGAAAAAAAAAATTTTTTTTAACGGTTTTTATGAAACAACTATCTTTTGCCCGCGACTTTGTCCCCGTCGAATTGGTTATTCGGACAGCCCATATTGTGCGGATTTCGATTATCGTTATTCCCGCGGGAACTTTTGTTTTTTTTCGGTATGAAAAGTAACCTATCTGTTAATCCAGGGTACAAGGTATCTCCACAGGTTACAGGATTATCAACTTACGAGTTTTTCGTAATTCTGTAGCTCTGCCTACCCCAAATGGAAATGAAGGCTTGAGCGTATGTTTAATATTATGTATGTAAGTATCTCCATTCCAAAGTTCATCCAAATCCGTCCAGCCGTTGTAGTGTGAAGGAGTAACAACTAGGGAATGCAATTTAACCGGTTATTAACCGTTTTTGTATGAAAATAACCGGTTATAACTGGTTATTTGCATTCCCTAGTAACAACATAACACACACGCACAAGCTTTCGCATTTAACTATAAAGTGGGATGGGATAGTGATTAAAAACGAATTTTTTTACGGATATAGCAAGAAAGATGAAAAAAAATATTTGGTTAATGTATAATGTTATGGTGTTATTTACTTTTTTTTTTTGCTCAACGTTTTGTTATGCGTTAAGTAAATGTAAAAAATGCTGATGGTTTTTATGCAAAGTATACAACACTCGTTTATCCAACATGAGCAATAATTATATCAAAAGCAATAAATGCTTTTACAGAATAGAGTAGGTAGGTTCTTCACCATTTAATATTTTCTAGATAAGTATTCGTTACGTTGTCCTACTAGGTACAGTCGGCCTTAAGTAGCTGCACACTTTAGTGCTTTGTCGCTTTAACATCATGTTTGAACTGATTCACTAATCCGTCAAAGGTTTTAAAGTTACAAGGTTCAGCTACATATAAAGCCGACTGCATAGTCACAGTAGGTATAGGCAACCTTTTTTTGGGCAAGATGGACGACACGATTTAAGTCTCCGAAAGGGGTCGGTTTTGTATCAAACTCAGGACCCCGGCGCCGAATGTGATCCGTTATAAAGTTCCAGTTCAAATGCCCCATCAACTGCCTATTTGTCTTGAAGAAAATCATTTCTAAACGTATGTTCCCATGTTTCAGTATAAATGTGCAACAAAAAACGCGCCTCTCGTAGTCCGTGCGGATTTACGGACGACGTTTTTTTAGCCCCTGACAAAAAAAAGGGGTTTTTTAAGTTTAATGTTTGTATCTATGTGTCTGTCTGTGGCATCAAAGCTCCCAAACGGATGGATAGTTTTTAAGAAAGCTTGTTCTAGTTAGGATGGTTCATAGCTAGGATTTATGAAAATCGGTTGGAAGAAAGGGTCGCCATTAAATTGGGGGGGGTTTGTCTATTTAATGATTAATTTACTATTAGAGTATGCTTAGCTACATTCTTGCAATAACATATGGCTGGAGATAACATAATGGGCTAGTAATCGATGGTGTCAGAAATAAAAATATGAATGAAATTAGAGAAATCCAGAGATTACCCACAAAATACAAACAAACAAACATACAATTTTGCCTACTTCAGCATTAATAGTACAGAAATATAATATATTAGTATTATAGTACACTAGCGACCTGCCCTCGCTTCGCTTCGGTTTATGTGAGAATGATATATATAGCCATAACATTGAAATAATGTTTCAAATCGGACCCGTTTTTCTTGAGATTAGCGCGTTCAAGCAAACAAACAAACAAACTCTTCAGCTTTATAATGCCTGCGAACTCACATTGTCTCACCTGAACATTCAGTTGACACTTTTAGATGACAAGCACCAACAATGAACACTTTAACTCTATGTTCTCTAAAATAAAAATCAAGTGTCCATATTTGGTCCTTCATTAGGTACCCTACAGTTTTTATTTGAAGTTTAAAACAAACGTACTAGTGCTGACTTCTTAGTGCTCCAGTTACGTGGGCAAAACGTAGGTGCGGCAAAAGGAAGTCACGTAAAAAATTAAATAAAACCCGCCCGAGTGCGCCGCACCTGTGCCGCGGGTTCACGACGGGTTATTCGCAAAACCGGGTTTTAGCATGAGAATAAATTCAAAACGCATTATCCGTGGTTTAGGTGAATTTTAACTCGATACTGCCAAAAACAGTCGGAAGTCGCTGCATGTGAGACAACAAGGAGATTTTTACGACTGCACCGAGCACTGCCTAATTACTATTATTGTGTTTTCTTAGTATTATACTATGGTCTTGAAATTGAAGTGAAGTTTCCGGGGGTTTTGTAGTCAACAAGGAACCATAAAGTGCGACCGCATTGCGCTGCTTAACGGTGCGTAAATTACGGTGCGTCAAAAACGACGCCATGTTGTTACTATGACCCCGTCTTTTGTTTACGCATCGACACCATATTTTACGCGTCGGTGAGGACGCATCTTAAGACTGCGCCGAGCGTACGCCGGATGTACAGTGGCGCCCTCATTACAATTATTTTGTTTTCTAATAAACTAAGGTATTTTCTTGAAATTGGTCAGTAGGTTTTTGTACTACAAATGAAAACACAACTTGTAGGGTAAATTAATATTAAACAACACTTGTAGTATTTAGTAATAAAGTACTCCAAGTGTTGTTTAATATTAATTTATTATTTATTATCACAGCCAACTTTGCACACATTAGTTAGGTACACTGCGTGTCGGTTCATTATGAGGAGTCTGTACCCGTACAGACGCTACCCTGACTGCCAACTGTCAAATATGTAACTCAGTTCATTTAATAGCGTCTGTACAAGTTACGTTCCATTACATATCACATAGTTTAATAACAATTCACCTTCGAGTTATCAACTTAACAGAAATAAGTGGCCACCTTTTCCGGTTAAGCTGACTACACAAAGGGTAATTGTTATTAAAGTTTGTTACGTATTCCATAAATTGTGTTTTTACTTGCGCTACAAAAACGTAAAGTCTGATTGCAAGAAAATTCTTTAATTAATTAGAAAACACAATAATAGTAATGAAGGCGACACTGGACGCTCGACGTTTGCTCGGTGCAGTCTTAAAATTTGACATTATGTCCATACAAAATATGTCAAATTTAAATCCGAAGTAAGCCTGTCTGTCCGCGGTTTTAATATAGTATATGTAGAGTCAACCATAAAAAGACCCAGGTAAAGTTACCGACGGGAGAAACAGCTACCAGAGTAAACCCTATCTTAGGAAACATTTTCCTCCTATGAAGTTACCCTACCTCTCGTCTATTATAATATCTGTGTATCTATTATTATATCAAACATGTTAATGTACTGTTCAGTTTGTCGTCTAGTAAATGAGTGGGGCAACTGACGAGGGTACGAGGGCTAATAAATTGCTTCTCTAAGTCCGAATTAATGATCTGCCAGCTCAGATATCTATTACACTATAGACATTTTGTTAATTAAAGTTAAAATTAATATCCGACGTTGTATGCCGAGTTTATTTATAAACTGACAATTGGGATTGTCCAAAAAAAAAAACTCACTTTTACGTTTTCATTCGAAAGAATATGAAATTTTAAGACACCTGTTTCATTAATTTTGTATTTGACCCAATAGTATTGTTTTAATATCTTTACTTAAGTATTTAACAGACATTTTATGGATGATATGATTATTTTTAATTTGGGATGGCATTTTCTAATAAATTACAACAATTAAATGATATCCAATGAAAAAAAGTTGTTGTAATAGTGTATTAAAACATACTATAATCAAGCTGTTTTCGCCTAACCCGTAAGATACACCTAGGAGGGCTTCAAGCCGAAAACGAAAGTCAAACAAAGGTTAAATATAGGTACTTTTGTCAAAATATCCAAAATAGAAAAACGTAATAATGCAGAACGGCTTTAAAACCCTATTCCTCGAAATGGTTTTCGAATTGGAGTACTTAATTGTAAAAATATGAACAATCCCAATTGCGTGGAGCTATCTATAAATTATTACGTTGAATCTTGAAATTGTAAAAGTCAACTGGCTTCAAAGACTATCAGAGGCCCATCCTATCCGGAAAAAATGGCGGCAAAATTAATAAGGAAGTTTTTAATTTAGCTGCCATTTCTGTCAAGTAAATCAGAGCTGTCAAACATTGACAATACCACAGATTATATACAGGGCAGTGATTCTGTAAACAACGCCGGTCGTGCGGACTGTCGAGTGAAACCAAGCGGCGAGATTAAGTAGTCCCGTCAGTGCGAACAAAACACATTGTAGCGCGTGCATTTTCAATTAAGCAGCCTTATACGTTCGACTCATCGTGCTGCTAAATTGAAAATGCACGCGCTACAATGTGTTTTGTTCGCACTGACGGGACTACTTAATCTCGCCGCTTGGTTTCACTCGACAGTCCGCACGACCGGCGTTGTTGACAGAATCACTACCCTGGACTTGACAGAAGCGTGTGGTGCTAACCCTATGTGCTCCTGTTTAGTCCATTAGAGAAAATACTCTTTCACTTTTGTCAAATACCGTATTGTTCGATACAGTATTTGACAAAAGTCAAATCAACTTCTTTTTATGTAACATCACAAACGCTCCGTTACTATGGAATTTATTGGGATTACTATCTTGTGACGTCACAATAAAACAGCGTCCTTATTGTTGGATTTTATGAATTTAAAAATCATAAAATAGCATAAATAAAATATTGATGCTTTCCTAGTATTTTTATAACGTTTATTTGTTGTTAATGAAAAAACAATTTAATTTCACTCTTGTCAAATAACCTATTGTCTTCGCATGTGATATCCATGGACTTATTTCTCTAATAAGTCCATGGTAGTGTCTATAAATACCTCGACATTGGCGAAATACGCCTTAATAGCGGGCCTAGTATGGCTGCGTCTATATCGCGTGCCTACTGTGGATAAAGCATACGTCACTTTTTGACACGTGTACTTATTTACCTGTCAGACGGTGACGGATGCCTTATTCAAAATTTATTACGCGATAAACGCAGCAATATTAGGCCCACAGGAGAGAAAGCCATAATAAAAATTTGAATTAGATATACAAGTTACTACGTAACAATACGATAACACGTCAAAGACAATTATGGTCTTACCCAGGAGAATAGAAACCCAGGCTATATATTACATTGCTATAATTAATATCTTTACTCGTAAAGAATATCTAAAAATATTACCTTCATAGCGTGTTATTAAATTCCAAAAGACCAATAAAGAATAATCAAATCCGATAAAAGTTAATAATTGTACGGAATCCAATCAACTTGAAAGCCCTTGTGCCGCCATCATTAATTTTATAATTATACCTCAATCTGCCATAGAGTTTGAAAAGGGACGAATAGGGTATAAGTGAAATAGATGGTGCTGTTGTGCTTGGGTATGAGATATAACACGATGCATAATATTACGTATGGGTGCGTATCTACTCACATAACTTTTTAAGTCCTATTATCGGAAGTCCGAAAATGTTTCTCATACCATTTTACATCATAATGATCACTCTTCATACTCTTAATTTTTTTTTTAGTACTAACGATCGGAACTCATAATCATTTGAATTCATAACGCCAATATTAATGAAGCCGTACACTTTTCACCATTTCTTAAATATCTTACGTGTAATAATAATGTCAGGGGACTATGTCACACCAATTGACCTAGTCCCAAACTAAGCTCTAGGCTTGTACTATGGGTACTAGACAACGATATAAATACTTATATAGAGAAATATATACTTAAATACATAGAAAACATCCATGACTCAGGAACAAATATTTACGCTCATCACACAAACATCTGCCCTTACCGGGATTCGAACCCAGGACCTCTAGCTTCGTAGGCAGGGTCACTACCAACTAGGCTATCGCGTCGTCAAATAAGGTTAAAATAAGGTTAAGGTTAAGTAAATAAGGTTAGGTTAGGTTAGGTTAGATTTATAAAAAATCTCAAAAATTAACAGTTTCTTAAAAAATATGCATTATGAATTGCGATAGTTAAGACTTAAAAAGTATGAACAAAAAAGTATGAGAAAAAAAATATGAAGAGTGATTATTATGCGTACAAATCGGTAGGAAAACAAACAATAGGAATAAGAATTTTATGTGAGTCAATATGGACCCATTACGTATACTTTATACGTAGTATAAAAGGAGGAATTGCGTAACGTTTACTAGGCGAACGTGCTTTTTAATGACATGGTCGTCTCACAGAAATTGACCAAGTCCCAGATTAAGCTCTAGGCTTGAGACGCAGGAATTCATACAAATGTTTGCCGCTACCTACCGGGAATGGAAACCACGGCCGCTATCTTCGTAGGCAATTAAACGAACAGCGCAACGTTGTCCAGAAAATATAAACATTATAAACTAGCATGAAAAAAAATGGTGGTCTATAAAGTCGATTTACGGACGATAATTTTACGTGATAACGTCATAAGAAAACACACAAGCCGAGCGTCCAAGCTGATCGTGCCTCTCTTTCGCTTGTTCCGGGCTCTCGCTTGCACGCTCGGCTCATGCGAAACGTGACAATGAGTCATGCTTTTTCGAGAGTGCAGCCGGCGTCCATCGATTTATAAGACGTTATCACGTCAAAACAGTTATATGCACGAAACTCGGCAAGTAAAGGACTCAGATTACCGACAAGGTGGTGGTAGTTGGGGTAATTTCTGAACAATAGAATGAGAAAATATCATGTTTCTATTGTTCAAAAATGTTGATTGAAGAACGGTGTTCAATGTTTACCGCTCGATGGTTAAAACATGAAGTATTTTGAACTGGTGATACAATATCATATACCTAGTTAAGGACTTAATTGACACAACGTTATATAAATTTCATTGTGTAAGGAAATTAGTCATACAACCATATGATTAATTTTCGCCACACACATGGAAAAACGAAGGGTTTTTTAATTGAATTTAACTTCGCAAAACATGTAAGTACGTAATTCATTCATGCGTTGACTTTAATAACAGCGCCTATAAAAATATGTACAGCAATGTTGAAGTTTATACACTATTGCTATAGAAGTCGGTTTAGGAAATGACTATTGAAAATCTGCCCACGTACGAAAAAAAAGCGCAAATGCAAGAAGCATATTAAGCTCTCGAGGGTTATAATAAGGCGATATGCCTTTTTCCGTAGAAGGGCAGTAATCTGCGATAAGGTTCTATTCTGTGTTTACAATTTAAGTCCGGGACCGTACCATTAATTCATCCAAACTTTCATACTTCGGGGAAGGATGGAAATTTGACAGTTCCCTAGGGAATATAGATCAACGACTTCTACCTACGTTGATGGAGTCGTGGGCGTAAACTCATCAAGGCAAACGAGCACACAGGCCACCTGATGGTAAGGGATACTGAGACCAATAATAGACGTTCTCAGGGCTAGAATTAAAACTGCCAATGCGTTGCCAACACTGAGGAATAAGATGGATAGATCTTATCTTATTCTTGCTAATATTATAAATGCGAAAAATTTGATGTTTGTTATTCAATCACCCAAGAACGGCTGAACAGCTCGGGATGAAGTTTAACACAAATATAGATTGTAGTCTGGAATAGTACATAGGCTACTTTTGCGTCGGAAACTTGGACAGTTCCCGAGGGAATAGCGATTACGCGGACAGTCTCGCGCCTAAACCTATTCTACAAGTACACTCCGTCTTAAACAGCGATCACTTTAGCCAATATATTAAGTAGGTCAAGTTATACGAAAAAGGGTGTTCAGATATCAAGACGCCAAATTGACACATCCTGTACTCTATGGTCCCCCTTAAAGGGCCCTTTATCCCGACACCTTACACGCTAAGTGCCGGTTCCTGCTCCCTTTGGTGGGACATTATGAAGTTTTAGTGCCCCCTTCCTGTGTGTGCTTTGTTATTTTAACGGGATTTTGTGGCCGAGCTTTTGGCGAAAAGATTAATAAGATTTTAGAATTGCGTAGTTTTTGTTTTAGTTCCCGACGCAAGAAGGGGTGGTTGAGTTTGAGGGTTATGTCTGTATGTATGTCACATGAGATTGAGTATAGTGAAAGGTTGTGCATCGCGTAAGCGTGTGTGCGTGTCTGTCTGTGGTATCGTGCTCCCAAACGCATGGACAGATCTGTTTTTTTTTTTTAAGAAAGCAAGTTTAATCAGGGTTCTTCCTACGTTCAAAGAACAGTTGTTAGGCTGTGAAGACCTTTTTACTGTAAAAGAAGGGGTAGCTATTATATCGGGGGTTGTCATGTATGAAAATTTATTTTTGCCCAGTTATCTGTTACCTATTACTTATGCTAAACATTGCTAATAAAGCTTGTAATAAAAACGTTTTAATTTCTGTAGAACCATATAACTATGGTCCTACCCGATTCGGTACGGGTCCTTTGGTTAAGCCCTTCGTTGCATGGTGATGGAAATTTCCATCATGACATACCTATAATGTTCACTTGCTTATTTTTAACCCTTTTTGATCCTGAATCAAAAAGGGTTTGAATTCACGTCGTTTTTAATTTTGTGTTAATTAAGGTTAATGTTTCACATTACATTACTCTTACAATATGAGTGCTATAGCTTATAGATAGTGTTTAGAGTAAAATGAAATGATTGTAGAACAAATAAAAGTATACCTAGCAATAATAGCCAGCTACCATTGTTAAATTAATGTAATAAGAAAATTGGGCTATTGTTGGACATATAGTGCGCGGCCGATAAGAAGTAAATCCTGACACCTGTCATTCCAGTACAAATTATAACCTCAAACCCAAGAATAGGTTACAAATTGCACAGCGATGACAGCTGTCAGGATTGACTTCTTAACCGCCGGACACTATAGGACCATATCTAGCTGCGTTAGTTTACGTTCGCTCTGTTCTCAAAATGTATCTGCTTTAACTAACCCCCTCTTAATAATCTGACTATTCTTAAATATAAACTGGTAATTATACCACGTAATTTTATTTAAAAAAAAAGACACGTGCCGTAGATATTTTAAAATAGCCCAACGTGAAACATAATACAAATTCTTTGAAATTCTCCAAGTGCGGTGCGGGGGCATATTTCATAAGTTGAAAATATGCGACTTATGTGCTGTGGCGAGACGATGAAATTCTTGATATCCTGCACGCTGCGGGATTTTACTACTGAACTAGCTTCTGCACACGACTTTCTTCACCTAGGAAAGTACGTACACGTCTTTCATTCAAGATTCTTCGAGAAATACTTTACCTATAGGGTTTATACAAGTGGTAAAATAACGAAAATAGACAAGTAGACGCCTATCTTATAAATCGCAAAAAAAATGTAAAAAAAATGAAATTTTAAAAATCAATTTATTTTCAGGTAATTTCAGCTAGTTATATGCCATCTTCATGCGTTGTCCTCATTTAGTCATTCCAACGCCAACGTTAGCTGGAATAAATCCCTTAGGGTATGTTCGCCTCTGTATACTCTTAATTTTCATAAGCAACTGATAAAAAAAAGGGGTTTACTTAATTATTCCATCTTATTAGGCCTCTGCTCTGTAGGCCTAAGGCCCTAGCCAAGATGCATTAGGCTAACTAGCGTTCCTATTCGTTTCGTTTTTAAACCAATCGCGTCACTGATAGATCACGTGACTCTTCGCATCACGCATCTACCAGTGACGCGATTGGCTTAAAAACGAAACGAATAGGAACGCTAGTTAGCGTAATACATCTTGGCTAGGGAGAGCTCAGTAGGCGTAGGCCAGAAGCAAACGCTGCTAACGTTTCGGTTTTCTATTGACGAAATGTGTTGAGTTGACATAAGTGGTCGTTTTTTTGTCGATTTTCGAAACTAGCTAACTTAGCGTTACGCACTTGTTCCCACCGCCGAGACTGAGTGGGATGCGTGTACAGCTAGTGATCACCTATTAATATTTTGCGTCTCTTATATTGACACGGGATCTATATTTTTTGTTTCGACAAACTAGTGGAAAGAGTTCTCGCCGGCAGTGTGAACAGCCAGCGATCAACTTTTAATATACGTGTCTCTTTATTGACACGTAATTCCGTGGTGGTAACGTTGTCACGATATCGCGATCTGGTGGGCTCTATATCTTTCGTTCGTTTCTTGAGCGAGAAAATAGACGATAGCTAATCGCTTTCTCGTCGGCAGTGGACATGTGCCCTAAGGTGGATCGGACTGCGTGGCAAATCTATAGAGGCCCTTGCCAATATGCATTGCGCTAACTAACGTTTCTATTCGTTTCGTTTTGAAACCAATCGCGTCACTGGTAGATCACGTGACTTTTCGTATCACGCCATCTACCAGTGACGCGATTGGTTTAAAAACTAAACGAATAGAAAGGCTACGCTACGCTTGCTACGCTAAATGTAGACAGTATAAACTTTGCGCTCTGGATGGGTCACATCACGATAGTAGGTACATGTACAACATGACAAAATTCAGTCCTCATAACTTGTAAACGTGTTGCTGATAATGGTCATGGAACCATGTTACGATGGAATATCACAAATGTGAACCCACATTGAGCAAGGCCTGGCAACGTTGTAGCCTTAAAATTGTACTGTCTATGAGTTTCACGCTTACTTACCATCAGTACCCTTATACCATGAGTTACAATTATTGTACTCGCTAGCGAGTTAAAAGTGTCAAAACCTCTGTCCCTGACAATATTGTTATATTGTTCAAAAATGTTGATTGAAGAACGGTGTTCAATGTTTACCGCTCGATGGTTAAAACATGAAGTATTTTGAACTGGTGATACAATATCATATACCTAGTTAAGGACTTAATTGACACAACGTTATATAAATTTCATTGTGTAAGGAAATTAGTCATACAACCATATGATTAATTTTCGCCACACACATGGAAAAACGAAGGGTTTTTTTAATTGAATTTAACTTCGCAAAACATGTAAGTACGTAATTCATTCATGCGTTGACTTTAATAACAGCGCCTATAAAAATATGTACAGCAATGTTGAAGTTTATACACTATTGCTATAGAAGTCGGTTTAGGAAATGACTATTGAAAATCTGCCCACGTACGAAAAAAAAGCGCAAATGCAAGAAGCATATTAAGCTCTCGAGGGTTATAATAAGGCGATATGCCTTTTTCCGTAGAAGGGCAGTAATCTGCGATAAGGTTCTATTCTGTGTTTACAATTTAAGTCCGGGACCGTACCATTAATTCATCCAAACTTTCATACTTCGGGGAAGGATGGAAATTTGACAGTTCCCTAGGGAATATAGATCAACGACTTCTACCTACGTTGATGGAGTCGTGGGCGTAAACTCATCAAGGCAAACGAGCACACAGGCCACCTGATGGTAAGGGATACTGAGACCAATAATAGACGTTCTCAGGGCTAGAATTAAAACTGCCAATGCGTTGCCAACACTGAGGAATAAGATGGATAGATCTTATCTTATTCTTGCTAATATTATAAATGCGAAAAATTTGATGTTTGTTATTCAATCACCCAAGAACGGCTGAACAGCTCGGGATGAAGTTTAACACAAATATAGATTGTAGTCTGGAATAGTACATAGGCTACTTTTGCGTCGGAAACTTGGACAGTTCCCGAGGGAATAGCGATTACGCGGACAGTCTCGCGCCTAAACCTATTCTACAAGTACACTCCGTCTTAAACAGCGATCACTTTAGCCAATATATTAAGTAGGTCAAGTTATACGAAAAAGGGTGTTCAGATATCAAGACGCCAAATTGACACATCCTGTACTCTATGGTCCCCCTTAAAGGGCCCTTTATCCCGACACCTTACACGCTAAGTGCCGGTTCCTGCTCCCTTTGGTGGGACATTATGAAGTTTTAGTGCCCCCTTCCTGTGTGTGCTTTGTTATTTTAACGGGATTTTGTGGCCGAGCTTTTGGCGAAAAGATTAATAAGATTTTAGAATTGCGTAGTTTTTGTTTTAGTTCCCGACGCAAGAAGGGGTGGTTGAGTTTGAGGGTTATGTCTGTATGTATGTCACATGAGATTGAGTATAGTGAAAGGTTGTGCATCGCGTAAGCGTGTGTGCGTGTCTGTCTGTGGTATCGTGCTCCCAAACGCATGGACAGATCTGTTTTTTTTTTTTAAGAAAGCAAGTTTAATCAGGGTTCTTCCTACGTTCAAAGAACAGTTGTTAGGCTGTGAAGACCTTTTTACTGTAAAAGAAGGGGTAGCTATTATATCGGGGGTTGTCATGTATGAAAATTTATTTTTGCCCAGTTATCTGTTACCTATTACTTATGCTAAACATTGCTAATAAAGCTTGTAATAAAAACGTTTTAATTTCTGTAGAACCATATAACTATGGTCCTACCCGATTCGGTACGGGTCCTTTGGTTAAGCCCTTCGTTGCATGGTGATGGAAATTTCCATCATGACATACCTATAATGTTCACTTGCTTATTTTTAACCCTTTTTGATCCTGAATCAAAAAGGGTTTGAATTCACGTCGTTTTTAATTTTGTGTTAATTAAGGTTAATGTTTCACATTACATTACTCTTACAATATGAGTGCTATAGCTTATAGATAGTGTTTAGAGTAAAATGAAATGATTGTAGAACAAATAAAAGTATACCTAGCAATAATAGCCAGCTACCATTGTTAAATTAATGTAATAAGAAAATTGGGCTATTGTTGGACATATAGTGCGCGGCCGATAAGAAGTAAATCCTGACACCTGTCATTCCAGTACAAATTATAACCTCAAACCCAAGAATAGGTTACAAATTGCACAGCGATGACAGCTGTCAGGATTGACTTCTTAACCGCCGGACACTATAGGACCATATCTAGCTGCGTTAGTTTACGTTCGCTCTGTTCTCAAAATGTATCTGCTTTAACTAACCCCCTCTTAATAATCTGACTATTCTTAAATATAAACTGGTAATTATACCACGTAATTTTATTTAAAAAAAAAGACACGTGCCGTAGATATTTTAAAATAGCCCAACGTGAAACATAATACAAATTCTTTGAAATTCTCCAAGTGCGGTGCGGGGGCATATTTCATAAGTTGAAAATATGCGACTTATGTGCTGTGGCGAGACGATGAAATTCTTGATATCCTGCACGCTGCGGGATTTTACTACTGAACTAGCTTCTGCACACGACTTTCTTCACCTAGGAAAGTACGTACACGTCTTTCGTTCAAGATTCTTCGAGAAATACTTTACCTATAGGGTTTATACAAGTGGTAAAATAACGAAAATAGACAAGTAGACGCCTATCTTATAAATCGCAAAAAAAATGTAAAAAAAATGAAATTTTAAAAATCAATTTATTTTCAGGTAATTTCAGCTAGTTATATGCCATCTTCATGCGTTGTCCTCATTTAGTCATTCCAACGCCAACGTTAGCTGGAATAAATCCCTTAGGGTATGTTCGCCTCTGTATACTCTTAATTTTCATAAGCAACTGATAAAAAAAAGGGGTTTACTTAATTATTCCATCTTATTAGGCCTCTGCTCTGTAGGCCTAAGGCCCTAGCCAAGATGCATTAGGCTAACTAGCGTTCCTATTCGTTTCGTTTTTAAACCAATCGCGTCACTGATAGATCACGTGACTCTTCGCATCACGCATCTACCAGTGACGCGATTGGCTTAAAAACGAAACGAATAGGAACGCTAGTTAGCGTAATACATCTTGGCTAGGGAGAGCTCAGTAGGCGTAGGCCAGAAGCAAACGCTGCTAACGTTTCGGTTTTCTATTGACGAAATGTGTTGAGTTGACATAAGTGGTCGTTTTTTTGTCGATTTTCGAAACTAGCTAACTTAGCGTTACGCACTTGTTCCCACCGCCGAGACTGAGTGGGATGCGTGTACAGCTAGTGATCACCTATTAATATTTTGCGTCTCTTATATTGACACGGGATCTATATTTTTTGTTTCGACAAACTAGTGGAAAGAGTTCTCGCCGGCAGTGTGAACAGCCAGCGATCAACTTTTAATATACGTGTCTCTTTATTGACACGTAATTCCGTGGTGGTAACGTTGTCACGATATCGCGATCTGGTGGGCTCTATATCTTTCGTTCGTTTCTTGAGCGAGAAAATAGACGATAGCTAATCGCTTTCTCGTCGGCAGTGGACATGTGCCCTAAGGTGGATCGGACTGCGTGGCAAATCTATAGAGGCCCTTGCCAATATGCATTGCGCTAACTAACGTTTCTATTCGTTTCGTTTTGAAACCAATCGCGTCACTGGTAGATCACGTGACTTTTCGTATCACGCCATCTACCAGTGACGCGATTGGTTTAAAAACTAAACGAATAGAAAGGCTACGCTACGCTTGCTACGCTAAATGTAGACAGTATAAACTTTGCGCTCTGGATGGGTCACATCACGATAGTAGGTACATGTACAACATGACAAAATTCAGTCCTCATAACTTGTAAACGTGTTGCTGATAATGGTCATGGAACCATGTTACGATGGAATATCACAAATGTGAACCCACATTGAGCAAGGCCTGGCAACGTTGTAGCCTTAAAATTGTACTGTCTATGAGTTTCACGCTTACTTACCATCAGTACCCTTATACCATGAGTTACAATTATTGTACTCGCTAGCGAGTTAAAAGTGTCAAAACCTCTGTCCCTGACAATATTGTTATATAGTGCGAGGGACAGGGTATTCGACTCGCTGGCGAGTACGATCTGTGTAGTTCAAGGTGTTATGTGTGCTAGATTTTCTTCTCTGCGCTATACTTGTAAAAAAGTGGGTAGGTACCTATACAATGCATTAGAGAACATTCGTTTTCGGCTGTATCAAATTTTTTTTATCGTGCAAGATATTATTAATATTTTTTATGGAAATCAGGAGGCATCCTAGCCATCTGTTACGTAAAAATTATGTAAAAAAAAATATTTTTAACAAGGTCATGGTTCTGACATAGACATTGTTTCAATGTGCATATTCAAATTACGGTTACTACGAACACTGCGAAGGTTAAATACTATATCGGTTTAACATATTCAAATTAAGGAGGCGGAACTTCTCAGGCAAATCTTTGTCATTTTACTTTGTTTTAGAATCTAGGTCAAAGTCTAACTCAAAATATTAATTTTCTCTAAATGAAACCTAGCTAGATCGATTTATCACCCCCGAAACCCCCTACATATTAAATTTTATAAAAATGGTTGGAGCCGTTTCCATACTAATATTATAAATGCAAAAGTGTGTCTGTCTGTTACCTCTTCACGGTTAAACCGCTGAACTGATTTAGGTGAAATTTGGTGCAAAGATAGTTTTAATCCTGGGAAAGGACCTAGGATAGTTTTTTTCATGAAATTCATCCTGTAAGGTGGTGAAATGGGGGGGTTAAAATTTGTATGGAGCTACGATATAAGATGAACCATCCGACGAAGCATTTGGACGCCGGCTGAAAAACCTTTTATTGGAAAATTCATTATACTCAGTTAAAGAGTTTATGGACCTTAATTTATAATTTGTTTTGATTTAATATGTATTGTTGTTTTTTATTATTTGTACTTAATGTTTTGACTTATTTTGAGACGATCCTTAACGGTGATAACTTCTTAGTTCTGTATTGTTGTTGTTATCCTGACTTCTTATTTTTATTTTGATTATATTAAAATTTATGTATATTGTTGACGATTCCAATGTAATTTCTTGTACTTTTGACATAACATGCAATGTATACTGTGACATACTTTGGAAAATAAATATCATTCATTCATTCATTCATTCACTTAACCTACCCATTTTAACAACCACAGCTGTTCACCAAACCTAGGTGCACTTTTTGAGCAGTAGGACCACGAGGAAACACGTGATTCCGTACCGTCACTGTATTTTGAGCAGCGGTGTGGTCGCTCCTTTATTAAGGCCACACTAACGTTCCATCGGCACAAAGGTTTGTCTTAAAAATATTATGGTCAACTGGGGTTACTTTGATTCACGGGGTAACATTGCCCACATTTAAAACGATAAATATTTTAGTGGTAATCTTCTTAAACTGTTGAAATAATTGTATAACTGTATAAGTAGGTTAGTCCTGATGAAACATTTAATAGAATGTGCATGTGAAAAAATAGTGGGCAATGTTACCCCGTAAATCAGAGTAACCCCAGTTCACGGTAATTATAAAAAATCAACACAACCAAATTGACAACAATGTCAACAATTCAACAATTTGACAGAACCTTGTCATCGGTAACCTCGCAGTTAGTCGTTACGTAGGTAAACCGAGTTCAATTATGGAGGTTCACCTTAACGTAACTTCCTTGATCTCTGATATCGTATAATTGCTATAAGTACGAGTGTCAACAGAAACAACAGTCTGAAAATAGAAGTAATGTGACTAGGTATGTTTTTTTTTTACAGGCTTTTGTTTATCTTGCACTAGTTCGAAGCATTGTGTGTGTAAGTATTTAAGTCGCCCGCTTCAAATCTTACAAGTCAATTTGAAACCAGTTTTCGTTAATGGAATGGGCTGCTTTTATTAAATTTAAAAAAAAAAATATATATATTTTCTTGTTTAACTGTAGGTACAATGAAAGATAAAAATATTGTCAGATAATTCCGCTACAGTCTACCATAAAATGGTGTACAATATTTGCCTTAAGTACCTACATATTTAAAATAGTAACATATTTAATTATATATACCTATATAATTAAAAATAAACAACAATTGAAAAAATAAAAAACTACTACCTAGATTCTTCTTCTTCTTCTTCATGTGCCTCTCCGACTAGCGAAGGTTGGCAGTCAGCTCCGAAAACTTTCTCTGTCTCTCGCGAGGCAAAACAGATGGGCAGCACTCGTGACACCAGTCCACTCCCGGAGATTCCTCAGCCATGATTTCTTCCGGCGGCCTACATGTCTTTTGCCAGCGACCTTTCCCATCAGTATCAGTTGTAAGAGGTTGTATCTGTCATGCCGTAGTACGTGGCCAAGATATGCAACCTTTCTTTGGCGGATGTTATCCCAAAGACATCGCTTCTTGCTGACACGTAGCAGGACTTCCTGATTCGTCACCTTCTGTGTCCAACTGATCCTTAGCATCCGTCTATAGCACCACATTTCGAATGCCTCTATACGTTTCCTGAGGTCTTCTTTTATAGTCCAGGACTCGCATCCGTATAGAAGAATTGGCCAAACATAGCATTGGAGGAGACGAGTTCGCATCTTGATGTTCAGACTCCGGCTGGTCAGTACCTTCTTCATGGTGTTAAAGACACTTCTGGCGACTTCTATGCGGGTTTTTATCTCTGTATCGCATTCCCAATTTTCAGTCAACCAGGTTCCCAGGTACTTGTATTTATTAACTCTTTCCAACCTTTGTCCTGACACTGCTATTATTTGGTTTGGTTCCTGGGCGGGCTCCCGTGACACAATCATAAATTTAGTCTTATTGATGTTCATTCTTAGCCCAGCTTTCACACTGCACTCGTTCACCCTATCCACAATCATCTGCAATTCAGATCTTGAAGCCGCCATCAACACCGTGTCGTCAGCATATCTCAAATTATTAATAATTCGTCCATTAATTTTGACTCCACAGTTGAGATTTTCCAGAGCTTCGGTCATCACTGCCTCCGAATACAAATTGAACAGGGTAGGAGACAATATACAGCCTTGTCGAACTCCTCTTTCAATTGGCACCATTCCAGACTCTTCGCTACCCACACGGATCGTGGCACGCTGACCCCAGTACAGGTTCCTGATTATCCGGATGTCCTTATCATCTAATCCAATGTCTCCTAGAAGTGCAAGTAGTCGATCATGCTTCACTCTATCGAACGCCTTTTCATAGTCGACAAAACACATAAAGACATCCTGTTGCATATCTCTACACTTTTGGACCAGGACCTGCACAGCGAAAAGGGCCTCTCTAGTGCCCACTCCAGATCGGAACCCAAATTGGCTGTCCGCCAGTTGCTCGTCGCATTTGCCTTTGACACGTTCGTGAATAACACTAAGAAATAGTTTCAATACTTGGCTCATTAAGCTAATAGTCCGAAATTCTTCGCATTTCTTAGCGTTACCTTTCTTTGGGATGGTAATAAAGGTGGAGGTAAGCCAGTCTTCTGGTAATTGGCCAGCATCGTAGATCAAGTTCATAAAATGAACCAGGGCGTCCAGGTGATCTTCTTCCAGTAACTTTAAAACCTCTATGTGAATGTTATCTGGGCCTGTGGCTTTACCGGTTTTAGCTCTACGCAATGCCCTCCGAACTTCACTTTCCAATATTGGCAAACCCTCCAATACTTCGCACGACGAAGCTTGGACACTTCTTGAACCATCTTCGAACATTGAGGTAACGTACTTTTCCCAGATATTTATTTCTTTCTGCCTATCAATAATTGGAATATTATTTTCGTCCACTAGATGGTGTGGTGGTTTTGCACTGCGACCAATCATACTCTTGATCTCTTTATGCAGATGGAACGCATCGTGTTTTCCTTGAACTTTTTCGACATATTCGCACTTAGTTTTGTACCAGAGGTTGCGGGCAAACCGTACCTCTTTTCTTATTTGCCTGTCAATTTCGTGGTATTTGTTGATGTTTGTTTGTTTATATGTCCGCCGTTCTTCTATGAGATCATGAATTTTATCGGTCATCCAATCATGTTTAGACACCCTCTTTTCTGGTTTCAAAAGATCTTTGTTTATCGATTCTATGCAAGTTCTCAAATTACACCAGTTCTCTTCCACAGACTCTGATGGTTCCTTTTTTGCTTCTAATGCCCATCTATTAACCCTCCCATGCACCTCTGGCCGTATATTCGGGCAGTTGACTTTTCTTATGTCCACCATTTTGTTCTGTGATTTTTTCTTAATTTTCTTAAGAGTACATGAGAGACTAGCAACCACGGGATTGTGATCCGATCTTACATCAGCCCCTGGATAGGTTTTAACACTCTTAATGCAGTTTTTGAAGCGGCTGTTGATGGTTACATAGTCAATCTGATTTCGCATGATATGCTCAGAGCTATGTCGCGGTGACGTCCATGTATAGAGCCGACGGGGTGGAAGTTGAAAAAATGTATTTGTTATTACCAGATCTCTTTCCTGACAAAATTGCACAAACGTGTCACCTCTATCATTTCTCACGCCCAACCCAAATTTCCCAACCACCCCCGGGACCTCTCTCTGCCCAACTTTCGCATTCATATCTCCCATTACTATATTTATCTCATGACACTTTGTAACATCAAGAAGTTGTTCTGCCTCTTTGTAGAAGTTAGCCACATCCTGATCTGAACCGTCAGTGGTGGGAGCATATAACTGGATAAGGTTAATATTTCTTGGCTTTGCCTGTATTTGAAGCATCATGGCTCTATTGGACATCGGGATAAAGTTCAGGGACGTGTTAATGGTTTTAGTATTTATAAGAATTCCTACTCCGTGTCTGTTGGATGACTCACTCGAACCAGAGTAATACAACACATGATTGGCATCTATTACCTGTGTTCCACTATCCTTCCATCTAACATCACTCAGTCCGAGAACGTCTACATTCATCCGCGTCATTTCCGTGCATAGATTATGGACCTTTTCGGGACTCTTTAAACTTCTTACATTCCAAGTTCCTATTTTAATGTTTTTTTGCGATTTCCGCTCAGAGATTCTTAGCACCCCTGTCCCATCCAAGGGACGCTGAGCACTCGGGGCCGTGGCTGATAATGACTTTTCCATGATTTGTTGTGTCGTCAAAGCTGACAGACTAGGGAAATATAGTGCAGTGGTTTCCCGTTGCCTTCTACACCAGACATTTTAGGGATTATTTACACCCCAAGGTCGCTGAAGCCTCTTCTGACTGGTTACCCAGGCAGGATAATGGTTATACCGCCATTGCCTCGGACGCCAGAGCCTCGTCTGTTATCCAGCAGGGGGCACCGCGTCGACTCTGGAGTAAACGCTGCTGACTATTCATACGAACCGTCAGCACGGGCAGGTGAGGTTGACATTTGGGGCCGAAGTTGATGTTAGAGTCGTTCTCCCCCTTACCCCCCCTACCTAGATTACTCTTCCTAATTAATGTTTAAGTATTACATTTTCCCAGCATTTTCTAAAAAGTCTTGTACAGTGTAGAAAAGTTTACTTAAGAGCCAATTATGAATTACAGTTTTAAATTTATCACAATGATATAATTTGAACGCGTCTGGGATTCTTTTATAAATTTTGCATAAATACAGTCATATGAACAGGGCATCTATTCAACACGATAAAAACCATATTGTCTTTGGTGTGTTATCGTATTGTCAACGTTTTGACAGCTCTTATTTACTTGACAGTAATGGCGGTTTTAAACAATACCATAACGGGTCAAATATGATTAGATATTTACGGCCTAGAATAGAAGCGCAGTGCAAGTTAAATAAAAGCTTGTAAAATATTTTACGTAACACCTGGCCATAATGTGAGTTTTATCGCACGCTGCGCGCACGGTAAAACTCGCATTGTGGCCAGGTGAAGACGTAAAATTGTGTACTCATCACGGGCAGTAAAAAAGAAAGCCCTCTATCGCATATTTACAACCCTCGCCTACGGCTCGGGTCTCAAATACCTTCGATTTCGGGCTTTTTTTCTTTTACAGCCCTTGTTAAGTAATGTACTAATGTAGATGGGTGAATCAACTTTTAAGGTACTTCTTTTATTTTGCGGTATTAAAACTTTCCTGGTGACTTATGGTTAATAATGATGTATGAATATTAAAATCAGATTATCAAATTTATGGACCCCACACGTTAAACACCTCAAATATATTTTTTTCATCGAAAAAACCGGGTAACTCGGGGGAAAATGCACTTTTTTCATACAAAACCTAGGGACAACATCGTCCCCTGCGTTACCAACTATATTTTATTGTTCAAAACTGTATTATTTCAAATTAAATAAGTTCAAATGTTAGCCTACTTTTCTAATTAAATTAACATATAGGCCATGTCAAAAGAAAATATATAGTTTTTCTGTCATTTGTGAAACTTGACAAAAAATAGGGAGTACCTTAAAAGTTGATTCACCTAGATATTATGTATTGTTACAAGTAAAAGTGAGTTAAAAATCTAGGCAAAATTGTAGATAGCTCATTAGGTCTCGCTAAATCTCTTCTTTAGCGTTTGATTTCTATTCTTTATTCCGTGCCATACTTTTATACCTAATTATATCGCAATTTTTTATATAAAGGACAAGTTTTAAGTAATAAAGTAATAATTCAACTTTTATAGCTACTTTTTGGAAATTAACGTCATAATTGTCATTTTTATTACCCATTAGATGATTTTATGCTTGAGAAATCAAGGAAAATTAAAAAAGAACGATTTTATTCTTGAAAAATTGATTAGTAACAAACTAATAGTTGGCACACAATTGTATAGGAATTTAAACTACATAACAAAAAATATTAGAGGTAAAAAATATTATAAAATAACTCCATTAAATTAGACGACTTTACTCCATTTCACATGAATAATCAATAAAAACTTTAAGTACTATTTAATAAACACTTTGTCAGCATTTTGTAAGATGATTCCTAAATTTAGGCCTGGACTCTCCACAGAGACAGCAGTTCTTTGTCTCAAGCACACTGTTCAGTACTACACAGACAGAGAGACTCCTGTGTACGCGTGTTTCCTTGATCTGTCGAAAGCCTTTGACTTAGTGTGCTATAATAAACTCTGGCAGAAACTATATGAGAACACCAGCCTACCAGGTGAGTTGATTGAAATGTTCGCATTTTGGTATGGCCATCAGAGAAATGTTGTCAGGTGGGCCGACTCGCTGTCTGATTCGTACAGGCTGGAGTGTGGGGTGAGGCAGGGGGGATTGTCGTCACCGAGGCTCTTCAGCTTGTATGTTGATAGATTGATCGGAGAGCTCAGCAACACCATGGTTGGGTGCTCAGTGGATGGCACGTTTGTGAACAATATTAGCTATGCGGACGACATGGTGTTGTTGGGCCCCTCGATCAACGCCCTTAATAGAATGATTCGAGTTTGTGAACGGTATGCAGAGGCTCACGGGCTCAGGTATAACACCTCTAAGAGCGTGTTGCTGGTATTCAAGGCCGGTACAAAATACTACCCTCGCGTACCACCGGTAAATCTATACGGCACTCCTCTCAACATAGTAAAAGAGTTCAAATACCTGGGCCACTGGGTTACTGAGAGACTGAGCGACAACGTCGACATAGAGAGGGAGCGTAGGGCGCTGGCAGTCAGGAGCAACATGTTGATTCGTAGGTTTGCAAGGTGTAGTAATAACGTAAAAATTACCCTTTTTAAGGCGTTCTGTCAATCATTTTACACCTGCAGCCTATGGATCAACTATACGCAAAAAACTTACTGCGCCCTGCGCGTCCAATATAATAATGCCTTTAGGATGCTGTTGGGGCTGCCGCGCCATTGTAGTGCATCGGGGATGTTTTGCGAGGCTCGGACGGATGGCTTCCATGCCATCATGCGCAAGCGCGTCGCGTCTCTGGTGAGGCGCCTGCGCGGCAGCCCGAACAGCCTCCTACAGACCGTGGCGGCGCGCCTAGATGGACCCTTCCTGTTCCATTGGGACAACTTGCACAGGGCGTCTAACTGATAAGTAAATAGTAACGTTACAATACCTAACATAGTTTTAAGGCTCATTGTTACTAACATATTATATGGAAATTATTCTGAAATAAATTATTATTATTATTATTATTATAAATACACATCAACATCACTAAAAACTGCTTTATATTTTTTCGAAACTTAATGAAGCGTTAAGTAGTGACAATTAAGTTTTCATAACAAATAATGCAAAAATAACGTTTAACGTTAACATTTTTTCCAAACATTTTTAGTTACCCCTTGGATCAACACACGTTATTCGATAAGTTTATTCAATTATAACACTTAAAATAGTAACGAATTCAATAACAACAGTTATTCCGTTTTATTTTATAAAATTACTAAAAACATCTTTGGATTAACATTTTTTACTATTATCAGCAGTAACACAACACTTAAACTTTACACTTATACCACAGCTATAACACCCTTAAACTTGTGGATTAAACATACGTCACTTTCTGACACGTGTATGTACGAGAGTGACGGATGCCTTATCCACATTCTGCCACACGATAAACGTAACCATAGGCCCCTTTTTAAATAGATCGCATTAGCATAATCATACTAAGTTAAGGAGTCTAATAGACTTATGCCCTTTTTCACTTGAACTTTAGAAGACTTATACACTTTTCCACTGGGATTCCAGAACACACTGAGCACCTTTCAATCGGTTTCGTAAGTCTTCCTGTAAGACTTCCCTATGTCCAGCAGTAAACGTTTCTCAGTTAACATGACTATGATTCACCCTCCACTAATATTCATCTAGATCATTGGTTGTACCTCTCCAGCAAATTAAATATAAAAGGAAACAAATATACATCCATATTTATTCTCCACGTGAAGTCAACGTGATTCCACATTTTCGGCTCCATGATATGATAAAACACTACATTTGGTAGCAATTTTTTGAGCAATTCAGAATCTTTCACAGTAGCTAGCTTGTCGTTTCTCCCAACAAACATTGCAGTCTTAACCTTAACTTGTTGCAGGTCGTATTCTGGTGGTGTAACATTTCCGTAAAGTTTATAATTATCGTTTGGACCGTAATCGTATTTGGAAAACCTATTCGTTAAAGCTATCTGATTGTAATGTATCAACAATTTCCTAGAGGTCGTTCCTGGGTAGTGTCCGAGAAGAACTTGAAAGAATTCCGGCTCGACAGCCTTTGGGTCGAATAATATTGAATAATACACTGATAATAGGGAACACTGGACATGATTCTTGATATCTGTGCATTCTAGGTCATTAAATTTTGGCAGAGGAAGTTTCTTGCTAGGGAATTCTTCTACGCCTAGTTTCTTCACTAATCCATCAATTATGGGACCTAGATCGGAAATCGTGGATACTGGAGGTGGTATATGATTGAGGTAAGCTACTGGAGCTAATGCGATGAATAGTTTGATCTTCTCGTTATATTCGGGCTTTGTTGATAAGAGTGCAAAATGTATTGTTGTTCCTTGAGAATGTCCAATAGTCTGCAAGCTTCTTTCACCAGTTGCTTCTAAGATATGGTCTATGGTTCCTGCAAGGTCATAGTTTCCCCCTTCATGGAAACTAAAGTTCCAAAACTCGGGATCTGTATCAGGGTTTAGACTAACATGGCGTCTAGCGTACTTGTTGCCTCTTAGGTTACCAACCCAAACATCATACCCTGCATCAGCTAGAGTTATAGCTAAAGACTTCTTCCCTCGCACTATGAAAGCATCGGCAAAGTCAGCTGTACCATGCATTAAAAGCACTGGTGTTTTTCTCTTGCCAGGAATATGAAATAATGTAAGGATGTAACCATCTTCTGTAATTACTTCTCGTTCTTCAACTTGGTGACCATATTTGACTCCCAATGCCGTAAAATTCAATTTTGCGTCTTCAGGTATCTTGGAAACAAATATATTAGTGGCGTGTGTAAAAATGCAAATATTTAGAAATAATACTAATTTAGCGGCTATCATTTTGCATTTTCTTACATCACTAGTCAGTCTGTTGACTTAAAATGATTCTAAATGAACGGAAATTTTGTTGACTCGCTTGTTTTATACAGGCCTAAAAAACCTTGATACTTTAAAACAGGTAGGTACAGTCGGTCTTATAAGTAACTGCACACTTTTGTACCTTTTCGCCTTAACGCGTTCGACAGATGCTTGAACTGTCACACTAATCTGATTAGTGTGGCAGTTCAAGCATGACTTTAAAGTGACAAAGCACTTATAATCCCGAACGTATTACGAGTAGATTCTTTAGTACATTTACGTAAAAATACATAATTATTACAAGCCCTTGTCTGATAGTAATTAATGTAAGTAGAAACCACAAGAACACCGTCTACTAAAAAGTAGGTATTTTATTAACAAGTTCGTGACACCTTGGGTGACCTTTTTACTGATACTTACGAGTATATAAACTGGGGGTTAGTGATTTTCGAAAAACGACAAAATGTATAGAATTGACGTAAGCTGCGAGCCTATTTTCACATCTGTCACTCTCTGACCAGTATGTATGTGTACTACTTTATCCACCGCGATAAAAGCGATCATAATACAGACCCTGATGCCAGGGGTGTGATTCTCTTAAAACTGCGTTCGGTTGGTCGACCGAGTGAAAGTGTGCACGCGGCGCAGCTTATATGAACCGGCGAGTTTAAGTAGTCAGTGCGTACAAAACACATGTTAGCGCCTGTATTCTCAATTAGGCTGCAGGGCTTTTGTCGAACGATCGAAAGGCCGCCTAATCCTTTAAATAGTAAATTGGCCTGATCCGACAGTAATAATTTAAATAGGATTATGCAAAAAAAAACCCTCTTACGACTTAGGCCATTGGGGCCTGCGATTCTCGGTCGTGTTCGTCCTTCCACGGGTTGCGCAGCGTGATGCCACGGCTTACGGTGGGACAAGGTTTTGGCACTCACAATCATTTATAGTGTCATGTCAAATTTGGATCGAAGATTTGACATTTGGTAGGACGCCACGCTAACTGACGCGATGGACTGACCGCGAATGTCCTACTTTACAACTAGTTTGAGCTGTGCATTACAATCTAGGCTCCATTATAAATGTAATTGCTCAGTGCTCAGTCGAGGGAGCTGTCGGCCTTCACACTCGGGTAAGGTCTAGGTTATTACACGCTTGCCGTGAACTTGTGTTCAAATAATAAACCTGCGTGTTAAGAAGACGTAGCAGCAAAAAGGTACCTACTCAGTGTCATTGTTTTGTTTATCTACCATATACATAATAATAATAATATCAAATCTTAGGAAAAATCTAAACACATAAATATACAACCTCTACGTCTCGGTTGGTCAACCCTGCGGTATGCAAAAGGGGTTTCACTTTAGGAGTTCATCACTTTCCGTGTCAGCTTAGCAAGTCATGGGACTACTAGCAACGAGATTCCCAGGTTGTATGTACCCTTGTGCCTACTGAACCCTATCTAAGTGTATGATACGAGAAAACCTTAATTTCTACAACATCAATATCAAAGGACTATACTGTATTTTCAAGGCCTCGTGTAGATCATAAAGCAATAAGTAAGTATTTTTTGGGCATTTCTGTGAATGTAGATAGGTACACGTGGATCGGTTATGATTTTGGTATTTTACCTTAACTGATCACATTTTTAGCGCCATCACCAACCAGTTTTAATGTATCAAGGCTAAATAAATTTAGGTGTGTATATAACTAACAGGGCAACAAAATGTGCATTTGTTTAGAATCATTTAAACTTGCCGGTAGACTAAATAGCGATATACTTAAGTAAAAGAGTAAACATGAAAACGGCAAAACTAGTCACTGTATTATTAAACATTTGCGTTATATCAAACGCTACTAATATTTTTATATCTAGGATACCTGAAGACGCAAAATTAAACTTTACGGCATTGGGAGTGAAATATGGTCACCAAGTTGAAGGACGAGATGTAATTACAGAAGATGGTTACATCCTTACAGTATTCCATATTCCTGGAGGAAAGAAAACACCAGTGCTTTTAATGCACGGTACAGCTGATACTGCCGATACCTTCATAGTGCGAGGGAAGAAGTCTTTAGCTATAACTCTAGCTGATGCAGGGTACGATGTTTGGGTTGGTAATCTAAGAGGCAACAAGTACGCTAGACGCCATGTTAGTCTAAACCCTGATACAGATCCTGAGTTTTGGAACTTTAGTTTCCATGAAACGGGTAATTATGATCTGGCAGCAACCATAGACCATATCTTAGAAGCAACTGGTGAAAGAAGCTTGCAGACTATTGGACATTCTCAAGGAACAACAATACATTTTGCACTCTTATCAACAAAGCCCGAATATAACGAGAAAATCAAACTATTTATCGCATTAGCTCCTGTAGCTTACCTCAATCATATACCACCTCCAGTATCCACGATTTCTGAAGTAGGACCCGTAATAGACGGATTATTTAAACGAATTGGTGTAGAAGAATTCCCTAGCAAGAAACTTCCATTGCCACCGTTCAATGACCTAGAATGTACGGACACCAAAAATTACTTGCAGTGTTTTCTCTTATCGGCAATTTATCTAACATTATTCGATCCAAAAACTGTCGAGCCTGAATTCTTCCAAGTTCTTCTCGGCCGGAACCCCGGAACGACCTCAAGAAGAACCTTGATACATTACAATCAGATAGCTTTAACGAAAAGGTTTTCAAAATACGATTACGGTTTAAGCGATAATTATAAACTTTACGGAAATGTTACACCGCCAGAATACGATCTGCAACAAGTTAAGGTCAAGACTGCAATGTTTGTTGGAAAAAAGGATTTACTAGCTACTGTAAAGGATTCAGAATTGTTGAGAGAATTGCTACCAAATGTAGTGTTTTATCATATTATGGAACCTAAAAAGTGGAATCACGTTGACTTCACTTGGAGAATAGATATGGATACATATTTGTTTATATTTATGCTGTTAGAAAAGTTCGAGGAGTGAAATGAAACCAAGTGAACATTTAGATAACAATATACTTAATTGTAAATAGACCTCTGCCGGGCATATTGTCCTCTACCTAGGATCACCAGAAGGTGTATCACCACCATTGGTGTGTTTCACCACTATTCAGCCAAAATTTGGATCTAAGAATCAATATAAATACTATAGACAATGTAGCTAAAGTGACTCCCATATTGTTAAGAGTCTTACTATCGTCACAGATAGCGACAAAACTATTACCTAAAAGTAGCCTGAAGTTTTGTTTGATAAAATACAAATTTAAACAGTTATTACGTATTTTAATGTTTTACCTTCCTGAGTTCTGATTATGTTTATATTATAACCCAAGTTCACCGCATACGACACGTGGAGTAACCTAGATCCTAGCCCAATGAAGGCCGACAACTCACTGGACTGAGCACCGAGGAATTACATTAATACTATTATTTTTAATGCCTAGTTCAAACTTGTTTGACTATGGACTGGGCTTCCTTAACCTAGTTCTATCGTCTAGGTCAAACACATCATTGGTAATTTAATCCCCTGATTAAAAAACCCACAATATACCTGAAGTATTATCTGAATATGCTTTGACTATACGCACTGCTACTCGTAGATCAACACAGTGTCAACTCCAACAACTTTCTTGATTTTTTTCAAGTTCATGTTCATGATCTTAACTGAAATACTCGTTACACGTTACAAAGCACCACGCCGTATGATACGGCCCGTATCACCAGGAGTTCAGATTTTGAAAGAGGCTATTTCAAGCTGATTTGGAAAAGCCCCTTTCAACTTCTGAACTTCCAACTAAGGATGGATTAGTCATTTCACCGATCGTCATAACGCCATACTGAATATAACAATGCAAATACTGTTTGAAATCATGGTGTTAGCGATCCTGACAATGCAAACAATTTTGACCATAGCGACGAGAATAAGTAATAAATACTCTGTAATAATACTCGTAATTAAGAGTTCCCTTATGGAATCCTTAATCGTCATTCATCCAAATGCATCATTTGCCTGAATTTTCGTTTATCCTAAAGCAAGTTAAGCAAAAACTTTAAAACAACAAGTACAACCCTAATCTATCCAAACCGCAGATACTATCGCAAAACTTAAAAAGTTGTCTGACTCATCTGAAAACCAGTTAAGGGCAAATGAAAATTCGGACACATGATGAGTTAGGACAAACGTGGTTAGGGATTCTGAGGGACAACCGTAACTGTAAGTCTGTCAGCTCTTTTTTCAAAACAGCTGTCAAGAAGGAACACCTCGAGGGTTTTTTTTGGGGTTTTATAAATATAAGAATTTTTCAAAAGAAACATGCGTGGTTTATAGCGCATTTTCATTGGTTGCTAAAAAAGTTTCCGACTAAGTACAATAGATACAAGTAATTGTGAAAGTATTTTGCTCCACCAATGAAAACGCGCTTTAAGAAATAAATAAGTTAATTTGTGAGGACCTACTCCAGTAACTAAGACTACTTATAAAAACATAACAGTTAAATACATTATTATCAAATATGGGTGTATTCGATAAATTATTTAACAAGTCTTGGCACACTTCTGCTATAAAATAAATCAACGTAATAACACTATAAATTATAATAATTTACCATGTAGTTATTTGGTGATAACACTCATTTGGCTTTCCTATTTAATTTACAAAATGTTACAAAAAACACTATTAAATTTATTTCTACAAATCATCCACTATACCGTTAATCATATTTTTCTAACAACCTGTATATGTGCGGAAACAACGTTTCTTGCATATCATTACTCCAGACAAAGTCTATATGATTCCAAACCTTGGATTTCATTACTTGATAATGAACAACATTAGGTAAAAGTGTTCTTAAAATTTCGACATCCTTGACCCTCGACAGCGGATCATTTCGACCAACGAGCAGTGCCACTTTAGTACTTACATTACGCACATTGTATTCCGGCGGCACCATAAACCCATAATGCTTAACATTATCCTTGTCTCCGTAATCATATTCACAAAACCTTTTGTGCAACACCATTTGACCAAAATGTAACAAACTCTTCCTTGAAGTCGACCCAGGGTAATGTCCTATCACAACCTTCAAGAAACCTGGTTCAAAACGCTTGGTATCAAAACCTGTAAGGTAAAATCCAGTGGATAAGAAGCATATTTGGTAGCTTAGAACATCTTGGGCACACATAGTTCTCATCATAGCTGTTAGAGGTGACTTCTCAGGAAAAGTTTCCTCTATACCCCAAGATTTAAAGGCTTCTCCAAGAAAAGGACCATGTTCAGCAATAGTAGACACTGGTGGTACTATATAACCGACATAAGCCACTGGAGCTAACGCAATAAATATTTTAATTTTCTCATTATATTCAGGTTTTTTCGATAGAAGCACAAAATGTTCTGATGTTCCTTGAGAGTGCCCTATCGTTTGCAGCTTCTCTTCACCTGTGGTCTGCAAGATATAATCTATCATGGCAGGAAGATCGTACATGCCACCTTCGTGGAAACTGTAATCCCAGAAGGCAAGGTCTTTATTAGGGTTCAGCTTGATATGTCGTCGGCTGTATTTATTACCTCTTGTGTTACCAGCCCACACATCGTATCCAGCATCGGCTAAAGATATCACCAGAGATTTCTTTCCTCTAACTATAAAAGTATCTGCAGAATCGGCTATTCCATGCATCAAGAACACTGGAGTTTTTCTTTTTCCTGGAATATGGAACAGTCTTAGGATGTATCCATCTTCTGTCGTGACTTCATGTTCCTCTACAGGGTGTCCATATTTGGCACCGAGTTCCGTGAAATTCATTTTTCCATCTTCTGGTAATGGTTTGAAAAATGTTTGAACACTCATACAAGCTGGATTAATCACATTAATAAAAACAAGGGTATATAAATTAAGTGTCTTCATTTTTTTTAACCCATGCTTTGCTGTTAATTGAAGCGGTTGTTAACGTGCTGTATCTTCAACTAAAACCGCTTTTATCTCAGCTCCTGCGTTATATAGGTTAAATAGTAAGATAAAACCTTGGCCTTATTGCCCACGTTAACTAACATGCAAAATAACATTCTTGCATTTTTAATATTTTACCATTTAAACATTATAAGTCGACACGTTTGTTTTAGTTTGACATCTGTTAGTTCCTTGAACCTAATTGTTAGTTACTTATTACACTAGGTTGTAAGGGGCATGTGGCCCACGATAATGACGTATATAGGGGCAGTCTTCCCTGCTCCCTATCATGCTGCCTTCTTAAATAAAAAGGAGAATTTGATTGTCAAAGTAAATTCCTCACCCATCTTACCGAATAAGGTCCTTAATACATACGCGGTTCTATGAGACATACGCCATTTTTTCTAAGGAGAGCAGCATCCGTGGAGTTGATCCCGGCGGCAGCAAACATTCCTGATGCCTTACACAAGCGAGGCAGCACCACTATTGCCCGGAAAGCGTTTTTTACTAACCATGGAGCGCTGCATAGGTCGGTTGCGTACGACGTTTCCATAGGCGGCACGTGTAAACGGAAGTACAGAATGCTCTTGACGTTTATTTTAACTTACGAGCTATCGTCTTAAGGACCGCAACACTGCTTAAAATACGGAGACGTTACGGAATCACAGTGACTGTACGGAATCGCAATGACGTGCCGTAAACGTCATGAATTTACCTTCACATTTACGGCACCTCACTGCGTTTCCGTACCGTCACCATATTATTGAGCAGCAGCGGTGTCGAGGGCATGCGATAAAAAAGGTACGGATACGAAGCGTCACTTATCTGTACCGTCTCCGTATTTTAAGCAGCGGTGTAGTCGTACCCTTAGGCCTAATTGTAAGAGCCGTCCGTTCTCCTATCCTATCCGATTCCTAGACCATTATGGACTGTGTCATAGTGACGTAATCAATCAAAACGTAAAGAGACTTGTCATGATTTTATTTACAGTGTCACTTGACATAGTCCAAAATGGTCTAGCAATCAATTTCCTTGACTGTACTTGAAGGATGATTGCAGATAATTAAGGCTAGAAAAGTTGCTTAACGCTAACGTAAGCGATTTTCGAAAACGGACAAAATGTATGGAATTGACGTAGGCGCTTGACGCGACCGACAACTTACGTCCAACTTCAAACACCTTGTATTGACTTTTAGTCACATTATAATTTAGATAAGGATAAGATTCACATATACTTTGCAATTTTTGTACACTGCATACGTAGAACTATGCTATGTTTCTATAGGAAATAAAAAACACTGATACTGAAATCTTATATCACGTAGAAAAAGGTTTTTTTTTTCAGAGCATGACATTTTATTTAATTTTTCTTCATCGATTGCACCGAATTTTCATTTCATTGAACACTATTTTCTGCTGACTCCATGATGGTTTCAGGATATTCAAACATTACTCGTAATTACGTAGGTTAGGTTAGGTTAGGTTAGACTTGTGACTACCAAGAATAAATTAACTCGTGCGACGAGAAATACCTTTCGATGAAATTAAAATTCTACGTAATGATACGTTCGTTGAAAGTTATTTCGATAAAGTAATAGGTACGGTCGGCCAAGAAAGTGCTCTACCAGTTTTGACAAAAGTTTCTGTGAAATTTAATTATCGCTAAGGTTGACACTTGTCACTGTCATAATATTATTGCAAGGAAAAATCGAACTTATTGTATGACGTACAAGTGAACATCAACCGTAGGGTGGTCATCACAATTTTGGTCGACTAAGAATGCAAGCTAAATACAAACTTTTCCCACCAAATACGATGTCGTATGATTATTGACTATATTCGTAAGTTAGCATTAGTGAGTAAATGAGTTTTTTTTAACAAAATATTTCGTAGTACTGTACTTCTTTTTTCACGTGAATCACACATAACAAATTTATTATTAAAATAAAAGTAGGATATAAAATGAATGGAGTAAGTTTAAATGAAAGAAACCAGCTTAAATACATTTAAACACCGCATAAACACATATTTAATAAAGAAACCTTATTAAAGTGTTCAGAAGTTCCTAAATGACATTAACATTTTTTTTTAACATTCAAATACTTAAAGGTATTTTTATTTGAATTATTTTGATGTTGTTATTTTATTTACATTAAGCCAATATTATTTTTTACCCCAAAAACTCAAATGAAAAATGAAGAATGAAATGAAAAATAATTTATTTGGCACATAAAAAAAAACAGTTTGCAATCATAAAAAAAGTCTTAACCTAAATACATTTTTTAGGTTAAGACTTACAGACGTACAAATATGACAGAATGTGATACTCGTAATTGTACGTTCCTTATTTATATTCTCTAATTTGTATATACGACTATATGGTTCTATGTGATAGATAAACACGTTTTGATAATAGGTTATTTCTAAGTTGGCTAGACTCTATCTATCGAAATAATAAAATTTAGCTTATTCTACTACCATTGCTGTGCCCCTACGGGGTTTACCTTGACGCTAGACTTACCTTTTTAAGACCTTATGTACCTACAACATGTAAAGGAATTAAAAAATTGAATTTTAATTTGAAAAGACAATACAATAATGTCGTACCATCGAGCTGATACGACGGTAAACAAAGGAAGGTGGCTGTAGGAACTCCTCAATGGCAACTATCGGTAGGTAAAATAATTGGCGTATAGGACAATATTTTACAGTACAATTAGTTGTCCTTTACGCCAATTGTCATTAGGACAATTTTACAGTACAATTAGTTGTCCTTTACGCCAATTGTCACTTATATATTTATATCATTCATATTACTGATCTGACTGTAATTATATCGTTCATAACTCTCAGTAATATAAATACCTACGTAGTCGGCAATAAAGAATATTATAAAAAATATATATTTAGGGACATTTAGATCCTAAAGCCATAGTTGTAAATAAACCAAAAGCCCTTTTTTGAAAATCGAAGTTCGAAATTACGTTAGCTTATCTTTTTATTTATTATCCCTGTCACTCGTCACTCGAGGCTTAATCGAGAGAAAAAGATGGCGCTAACATAACTTCGAATTTCGATTTAGTAATAGGGGACAATCCGCCATTGTATTGCAGGCTGGCCATGATTTTGTTTGGTGGCGGTAGCGGCAGCGATAAGCGGCGATGGGCCATAATACTCGTAGATGTGTGTATGAAACATGCCAACATGGCGGCGATCAGGTGATTTCTATGTAAGTACTTCAACAGAATTGCAAAACTGAGAATTTCCATACTAAGTGCAATAACGTTTCTCTCCTCTTAAATCTCTTCAAGAATCGTGAAAATCGGACTTGATTTTATAGGGTGACAAACGTTATCGCCCGGAGGTTTTGTATTTTTTGACAGCTATGTGCCATGTAACCACCAACAATACTTAGTATAAGTTTTTAAATGGTTACTAACCCATTGATTTTATAGATGTTGGTCGTGAATAAATTATAAATATAAATATAAATATAAGGGGACAACCTCACACCAATTGACCTAGTCCCAAACTAAGCTCTAGCCTTGTACTATGGGTACTAGACAACGATATAAATACTTATATAGAGAAATATATACTTAAATACATTAGAAAATATCCATGACTCAGGAACAAATATTCGCGCTCATCACACAAATATCTGCCCTTACCGGGATTCGAACCCAGGACCGCTAGCTTCGTAGGCGTAGCGTAGGCTAGGCAGATTATTATATTACAGTTATAAAGACAGACGACCAAATGGCTTAGAGTAATAGTTTTCCATAGTTATCTTTGGGTATGGAGCCCTAAATAATATCTTGTTTTGTTGCCACAGAAAATAAGTCAGTTTATAATAACAATCCAAAACTATGTGTTTTTTTGCATTAAAGTTAACAGTCCTAAAAGATGTTTATTTAAAGGGTACATACACATAATTCCGAAGAGTTATAATTATGAATTGATCTAGGTTCCGAATGTTCATAATTCTGAATGCAATTTTTTGATAGAAAACTTAACTTAACTTTTTGATATCGCTTATAAATCAAACCTACCCTAATCTACGTATGACAGTTAAAGCATGCATTAAACTAAAATAGCTCCAGCGTAACAGTTTTCGGGAAAATGAAAATTCGGACAAATGAATATTCTAATAAAGCAATTCGGAATTTTAAGGTGCCCTGATTTAAATGCAAGACCTTCGACAAGATTTTCGTGTTTAAAATTAAGTAAACAAATTTTCGTCATCTGTATTTTTCTAATAACGACAATATGTGTGGGAAAAGTGTTACTGGCATGTCGTTGCTCCAAATGAAGTCGAGATGATTCCATGAGTTTTGCTTCATCAAATGGTAATCGACGATGTTAGGCAGTAGCGTCCGGAGGTATTCCACGTCATGTACTCTTGATAATCTATCATTCTTCCCAACGATAAACGCTGTGTTCATAGTAACCAGTCTCAGGTTGTACTCAGGATTAACATTATATCCATAGCGATGAAAATTCTGCGGGCCGAATCCGTAGTTGTAAAACGCAAATCGCTTGCTAAGAGCTATTTGCACGTAATGCGTAAGAGCCTTCCTCGATACAGCTGCCGGGTAGTGTCCTATAATAGTCGGAAGGAATTCAGGCTCCAAACGTTTAGTATCAAAACCAGAAAATGGGAATATGATCAGTCGCATACACACATCGTAGCTTATTTCCCCCTGATTGCAAATCAACTTTAAAAGGTTACTTTCTAAACCTTTATCAGGTACTAATTCTTCAATTTTCAATGACAGCAGGAGATCATTTACTACTGGACCAATTTCAGCCACTGAAGATACTGGCGGTATTAAATTGCTCAGATATGCTACAGGTGCTAACGCTATGAATAACTTGAATTTGCTGTTGTATTCAGGTCTTGTTGAAGCAAGCACGAAATGATTAGTCGTCCCTTGTGAATGTGCTATGCTTAGCAGACTCTTTTGTCCGGTAGCTAGTAAAACATAGTCTACCGTAGCAGCCAGATCGTAGTATCCACTTTCATGAAAACTAAAGTCCCAGAATTGTGAGTCCCTGTCCGGGTTGAGCTTGACATGCCGACGAGCGTACTTATTGCCCCTAGTGTTTGCTGCCCAAACGTCATAACCGTCATTAGCTAGAGTAATTGCCAATGACCGTTTGCCTCTGATGATGAACGTGTCAGACGTATCGGCTATACCATGCGTCAAGAGTACTGGCATCTTTTTCTTACCACGTATTTGAAACACTGTTAGTATATATCCATCTTCAGTCACGACGTTATGTTCTGCAACTTTGTGTCCATATTTTAATCCTAGTGCAGTAAAATTCAATCTTGCATCTTCAGGCAAAGGTTTTGGTATAAAAAGGGCACTTGTTAACACACTGTTCACTATAAGCACTAGGTACGTATTTTTCATTGTTTTTTATTTCACTTGCTTTAATAACATAAAGTCAAAGTTCGAGTCCGGTCGTGAGTGTGTGTTTTGTAAGACTGGTCTTACTTGGCGCTTGTGTCTATCTGAGTTGAGAACCTTGAAAATTAAATTATAATATCAATATATGAGTAAAATATAGCATCAATGATCTTATACGCGTGTAATTCGAGCGGTAAGAGTGGTCGTTATTAGTATTAAACTCGCATCATACTTGATTTATCCCTTGCCGTTTAATGAATAAAAAAAAACTGGTTTTATGCTTCCGTGATATCCCCACAATTATGTATTGTAGCAGACAAGGAAACTGATTAAGCTGCCAAGTCAATTACAAGAGTGCTAATGGCGTAACATATCAATTCAATATGACAGGGTTTTACGATGGTACGTGGATTTTCCTGAGTTTTTGTTAAACAAACATAGACTTGTCACAATGATTGACAAAAAATTGACGTCAAAATACAACGTTCTGTGTCGGCTTACCATTTAACTATGAGTCTGCCTTTGACCAAGGTGAAACGACGTGTAAAACAATTTGCAATTTTATTTTGTTACGATATCAAAACGATAAACGAAGTGATTTTTTATACTTATAACTTAATATAATTGTATTGTAAACCGCCATAACTCACTATAATATTTTTTATTTTGTTTTGGCTTCCTTGCTGTAGTAAAATAAATAAATAATATGGAACAATGTTACGGAAACTTACGTACTACTCTCAAATAGGACAGTACAAAATTCAGAATAAAAAATTTAATAGTGTCATAATGAAAACTAGTTAAAAAATACTGTCACGGCCTCTGTAGCTAAATTAATAGGGAATTTAGGTATGAACTTGCCAATCTAAGCTTTGACATGATAAAATTAATAAACAAGTTGTACATAAATAAACGACCAATAATAATATGTGTGTAGATAAAGTATTGTATGCAATTGCACATAGTTAAACCTTAAAACACTCGCCTTTGGCTCGTTTCATAAAACCACACTCTCATTTTAAGGACTCTCATTATGCATCAGTTACATAAACTACTATTGTGTTGACTATACGAATACTAGCAAAGAACTTTCGAAACATCACGGAACCTCATCAGCGAAGACGTTTACAAGTTTTAGTGCTTGTAGGGTCGTATCCAAGGTCAGTCCGGATCGCTACCACCATCTTGTCTTTGAACCTATCGCTAGGCAGCAGATATCAGATTGTTGTGTTCCAGAGTTTGGTTAAGACAACCTAGCGACTAGGAGAAATTACTAGAATAGAGGCATGTTACCTGTATCCGAGGTTGGCAAAGAATTTGCACTCTCAGGATTGCAGCCTTAAAAATGAAAAAAAAAAGTTTATCGGTCTCAGATACCACTGACCATCAGGTGTGTCCTGTGTTGGTTGCCTTCACCTAACCGTAGTAATAAACGAACATGAGGAAGTTGTCACAAGTATGGGATAAAAAGGAGATTAGTAGAAACATGTATATTCTATCAATGATTTTTTTGACGACATTTATGTAGGAAATTGTATTTGACATTAAATATTTTCTATTGATGTCATGTAAATGTGTTTTAGTTAATTTAATGAACATTTGTACGCCAATTAGTTGTCGGTAATTCTGTAGCTCTGCCTACCCCACTCTGGGAAAGAGATCTGATTTCCTAGATTTAAGACCTAATTTAATAACTGTGATTTACAAATAAATTTCATTCTATTCTATTTAACAAATATCTGAAATGGCCTTTTTATTCTGACTTTACGATGTAAAGCAAAGTGACGCTTATAAATTCGAAGAATATTTATAAAAACCTTTGATAAACCTTCTTGTTAATATTAGCGAATTCCACCAGTGTCGATTGCCGTGACTTGACCAAGTTCTTAGACTTCTCATTTAGTGCCCAAACCAGAACATTGGTCTTGTTCTGTATTAAAATCAGGAAGTTCGGCTTTCAGTATGTTAAGGTTATGAGTGTATGTTTTTAATGACGAGGTAGTAAGATTATCTGTAGAAAAGAAGGTGTGTTTTTGGTATAATTTTATTTGTAACAGCTAAGGTAAATTTGTCTTTAAATAGACCTTAGGCTCTTTATCGCGTGACAAAGTTTGAATAAGCAATCCGTCACCTTCTGACTCGTAAATAAAAATGAGAGTGACTGATGCTTTAAGTATACACATTTGACACGCGAGTGAGTCTAGACAAGTTGCTTATCGCTAACGTCTACTATTTTCGAAAACTGTCAATGGAAAGGAATTGACGTAGGCGCTCGACGCGACCGTCTGACAGCTTACGTCAATCCTATATACATTTTTATTAACGATATCGAACGCCGAAAGCATCTTGTCTTGGGCCTCAGTACCCTTACCATGAGTTACAATTACCGTACTCGCTAGCGAGTCAAATACTCTGTCCCTCGTAGACCTCCCAGTATTATTTTAGAGTGCAAGGGACCGAGCATTTAATTCGTTACCGAGAACGGTATTTTAAACTCATGGTAAGGATACAGATCTATATCAGATACAGTTTGAAAGCGATAGGCAGCCGGGTACTAAGTTATTTTAATGGTTTATTGTTACTGTAATATAAATATTGTATGTAAACCCTTTATTTTACAAAACACAGAAATTCGAGTACAACATACATACATACATTAAATCACGCCTGGTACCCAGAGGGGTAGGCAGACACCACTTCTTTCCACTTGCTACGATCTTGACATCTTTCGCTTCTTCCACATTCATACATCGAGTCATGCACGCACGTCAATTTCGGGCACTAAAGATTCGGCCCTTTTCCAGTATTTCTCCGATTTGATTCGAAAAAGTAAATTCAAGTAACTTACCTTTTTTTGTTAATCCTTGGATTCAGGTCTCAGATCTCTAGTATGTCTATTTTTATCTGACCATATTCAAGTTTGTATAATGAAATCGTCAATAAATATGTTAAATAATATGGGTTAATGAATACATTGGATATTAAAATTTATTTTAATCGGTTTAGCCAGCAATACAAACGAATGAATGTGGAAGAAGCGAAAGAAATTTGTCAAGATCGTAGCAAGTGGAAAGAAGTGGTCTCTGCCTACCCCTCTGGGAAACAGGCGTGATTTAATGTATGTATGTGTATGTAATGTACAAACGAAATCTGACCAAAGTTCAAAGTCACCTAGCTAACCTTCAAACGAAAATGTTAAATAACAGTTACGTCAGCAACAGCATAATAAATAATGATTTCATTATCTTCCTCAGCCATATCATCTTAAAGCTTAATCTCGGCTGACTCGTATATATTTTCCGATTCCATTAGAAACAATGAAAGTAATGACGTCATAGGTCTACAAAATTTGAAATACAAGGTCGAAGCGTATACAAAAGTGTTTGTAGTAAGTAGTATTTTTGTTTTTAGAAATACTTCAAGGTTAACTGGAAGAGATGCCTTAAAGGGATAAGTTCGCCTTTGTTCTACTTTTATTTCTGTAATTTTTATATGTGTAATGTAATTGTTTTAGTACAATAAACTGTTTAAGTAGGTATATACCATACATACATTGTTGACTACTTCATCAATTTAACTCAATCTCTTGCATGTGTCGTGGTGTCTATGTGTGGCACCTTGTTTAGTGGTTAATTTTGTTTCCATAAGCGAGATCCTGTTACTGGCTTAGTTGATGCTATCTCATGTTTTTATATTGTTTTGTAAAGCTGTTGGTTCTCCTCGAATAAATAAATAAATAAATAAATAAATACGTACATTTAAACAAAAGTCAAAAGTCTGCTTGAGACGTTTATATTCACTTAGGTATTTTTGTGTTTCAGTGGTGGTAGGACCTTATTCAGGCGCTGTCCTTTAACCTACCACCGTTGTGTTCTGGTATGGGTATAAGGCAACTGGTGAAATTTCTAGCATAGAGGCATTCCATCTTGGTTTTATGTGTCTCACATCCCACTTATTAACGTCAGGCGGCATGTGTGCTCGCTTCTCTATGCCATTTTAGTCAATTTTCTTCAATAAATCTTTCACGTTTTTTTCCAACATAAGTATCAACTGCATAAGTACCTGCAGAACTCTCAGTACGTGAATCCGACAAATTTTGAATTTTGAATTTGCTCTTGGCCGGTTTCAACTTGTTTACTTATGTAATAGTGAGGAACGGTTCCCATCCTCAGACAACCTTGACCATGTTTTTGTAACAATATCGGAAGGCTACTGCTCACCTTGAGGAACGGGTTTCCTCATAAGAGTGATAATGTATGATAATTGCTGATAAGCAACCAAGAACTGTGGAGCGTCGATCGTTAAGAAAGAACTGACGTTTTAGAAGAGTTCCGTATGGAAAGAAAGAAAGAAGGGAAAGAAAAAATCGCAATGGTTTTATTTTTTGGGAGGATGCAAATAACACACAGGGTCTGTATTTTACTGGTTGAAACCATTTTGCCTTTCACATGATATCGTATTGTCAACGTTACGATAGCTCTTATTTACACTTGACAGTAATGGTGACATAGTTAAAAACAATTAATAAACCGTTAAAGGCAATAATTACGATTTTGCCCAGTAGAATACTGACTATTTGATGGTAGATGGGATTTAAGAACCATAGACATTTACAATCTCGTGACTACAATCGTAAGACTGTTATGAACTCAATTCATGAATGAAACATGCTAGTGTTTAGTATCGCTAGATAAGATTCTGCTTAAGGACACGACTAAAGAAATCTATTAAACGTATAAAATTGTCTTGGGCAGATTACTCGTACAGTAATTTTTGATTTTATTTAACCTTCTATAGAAATGATCTCATGGAAGCGTCAATCTAAAATACGGCTATGATACACTATTATTTTTGTTATTTTGCCGTTTCGTTTTTGTAGATTTTCCTCCTTGTTTTTACTCTACATTAAAAGTTAGGACTTTTGCTAAATCGTGATTTTACATTATTACTTATCTTTGAAACATGCATGCTTGACTGGTTTTATTTTATTCCATCAATATTGTTCTTCTGGATTTTTAAATGCATTCTCTTTGTAATAACGAAATCTATTTTCATCTATTCTATACTAACGATTGCTATCGTAACTACTTTCTTTTTCATTTCTTGTTTGATTTCATGTACTAGTATTTTTAAATTTATTATATTATTATTATTTTTCTCGGTCATTCTATGACTTAACCTATTTTTTTTAAGACCACTGTTAGAAAAACCAATATTGCTTGTCCTCAAAATAATATTTGGACTAGCTAACGCGCCAGACGTTGACCATATTTATACAGGCCATTTTCTAATTTATTTTCTCTTAAAAACCTTATTTGGACTTTGCAAAATCTATCCAGCTATTCTTAAGTAATGCGCCTGCAAAAACATCATTTTTAGGGTTCCGTAGCCGAATGGCAAAAAACGGAATTGGATGGATTCGTCATGTCTGTCCGTCCGTCCGTCCGTCTGTCCGTCCGTATGTCACAGCCACTTTTTTCCGTAACTATAAGAGCTATACTGTGGAAACTTTGTAAGTAGATGTATTCGGTGAACCGCTTTAAGATTTTCATACAAAAATAGAAAAAAAACAATAAATTTTTGGGGTTCCCCATACTTAGAACTGAAACTCAATTTTTTTTTTGATCAAACCCATACGTGTGGGCTATCTATGGATAGGTCTTCAAAAAAGATATTGAGGTTTCTAATATAATTTTTTTCTAAACTGAATAATTTGCGCGAGAGACGCTTCCAAAGTGGAAAAATGTGTGTGATAAATGTAAAAATAATATATGATGTACATTACCATGCAAACTTCCACCGAAAATTGGTTTGAACGAGATCTAATAATTAGTTTTTTTTAATACGTTATAAATCGTAAACCGCATTTTATCTTTCATTCAATCAATAAAACATTGACAATACGATAACACGTTAAGGGCGATATGGTTTTAACCCAATCGAATAGAGGCATCGTTTTTGACATGTTATCATATTGTCGACCTTACCTTACCTTCCGTATAGTGGTACGGAACCCTACATGCGCGAGTCCGACTCGCACTTGGCCGCTTTTTAAGTTATTCGGGTCAAATGCAAGTCTTGCGCCAGATTAATTTATATTCTGATTTCTTGCAAAAAATGCAGATGTCAAAGTAAACATAATCAATAAAACATACATTATAATTTAAGTGTTGAATAGGACCCTGAATAATCATTACACGCACGATTATGGTTGTTGTCCTTGTTCAAATTAATTACATAATTTATGATATAATGTATAATAACGTATGAATAAGATGAAGAACGAGTTTGTATTAGAGGAAGTGGATCCGAAAAGTACAAGATCGGTCTGAGTAGAGAGCCTTGGGGGAGGCCTATGCCCAGCAGTGGACGTCTTTCGGCTGACATGATGAAGTTTATTGTTGCTTTTTGGGAACCTAGTTTAGTTTCATTTTTAAACTAAACACGTCACTGGTAGATGACGTGATACGAAAAGTCACGTGATTTACCAGTGACGCAATTGGTTTAAAAACGAATCGAATAGAAACGCTCGTTAGCGTAATGCATCTTGGCTAGGGCCTCAGGTATATCTGGTATCTTAGGGCATCATTTAAGATAGCCCAAAATATTCAAGAATGTTTGGCCAAAGTTGTAAATGGAAACTGTCTGAGCGACTACTTAATTTTGGTAAAGATAATCTCCCACAGAAGAAGAAAGAACTCTGAAATAGGCATTACACCACGGTGTGAGATGTTTATTTCAGAAAATGTATTACTTTGCGCTTAAAGTGTCAAACCTTCCCCAAGAAATGATTACTGGGCATACCTATTCGATGCTGCGGTTCCTGTAATTGTTAATAAAAAACTCGACCATTTTACAAACTCATTCACATTGCTTTTTTCAATAAATCCACTTTGCCCTTTACACGCGACGAATACGAACCTGCCTATTCCCCAATACTTATCCTTGTTTGCACAGTCAGATACATAAATAATATCTTGTCACTTTAGGCTACAGACAAATCTGGCGGAAGACGCGCGAGAAATTTCACGAGTTAAATTCTGATTCAGCTGCTAGCGCTACTAATCAAATAAAGCGGATCACATAAATATTTTGCTTCAGTTCTGTGGTGGAAGTTAGTTGTCAAAATTACACGTCCTGAATTACTGAAAGATAGCTACATATTTTTCGTTTCGTTTTTAACTTACTAGGATGGTGTGGAATTGTGCACACGGAATTTCACCGCTATGTTTCCTCTACATCCGTTTTTAGCTTTACGTGGGTCCTGACTCTTTTCGACGCGGAATCGGCATTAGTCGGTCGGAGAAACTTTTATGTTTATGTAATAAGCGCGAGAAATTGATTGTTTATGTTGGCTTGGGATGACGGGTTCTTCGCTTTTATTGCAAGGTGTCGCGACTTTTTCTATTATGGTATAGAAAATTACCTATAACGAATCCAACAGGGGATGTCGACACTAATACAATGACTTGGGTGATTGTAATTTTGTACTGTTTGAACAGTTTTTCCGACCGAGAGTGTAATTTGTCTGTTCTGATTTATTGTCTCCAGTGTTAGTTATTCGATGTAGCCATGTCTTCATCGCCAAATGTCTAAAGCTAATGTGATTGACAAATAAAAAAATAAAAAACATGAATTAAAAAACATAAAACGGATGCAAAATGTTATCTTTGCCTTGCCCGTTCTACTCCACAGATCATCCACGATTCAGGTAATCAAATTGTTTACCGATAAGTAGTCGCTTTCAGAAAAGTTTCACCTGTGAAATTACCCAGATTTTTCTGGTAGCTATGGCGAATTTTCATTGGTAGTAGTTGCTTAAAACACTTACCTTGCTTCGATTAACGCAACAAAACTTAGATAAAAAAATGGGTAAATTCAGCGGTCTCCATTCTTTAGGTGTCTCCCGGGGACGTGTTTTAGGCCCCGTTTTTTTATGTATATATATATATTATTTCAGGATTTTCATATTTTTTTGGATGCTCTGTTAGCGTATCGCCGATTTTCACGCACATCTACATATTGAAAAAGATTGTGAAACTACGCCTACATTTATATTGCTATTTACTTTACTCAGTTGTTATCGTTCATGCCTTTGTCCTACAGCAGGCGCATAAAATAATTTCGATAAAAGTTATAGAGTTTTCAATCATTAAAAAAAAGTGCAGACATATTTTGTTATTATTTATGTACAATAAGGAGTTTACAAACCACTTTTTTCCCGAAGGTACGTACATAACAACTGATCTTTTAATTCGCTTCAAGTTACCTGCTGTCCCAGTTTTCATTTGGTTGTGGTCAATAGTTAGTTTAAATATATTCTTTTAAATAATTTGTGGATATCTTCAATTCGGCGAGATATTTCACTTTGTTCCGGTAGTGTTCACAGCAAACAATGTTTTTTTTTTAAATAAATCAATCTTAAAAAATAAAATAATCCCGCAACTTTTTCATTATAAGTTATTTTGTAGGTGGAATTGCAGTTTCTAGTTTCATCCCTATACCTTTGTGCACTTCATCCAGAGACACACTGTATGTATACAAAGAAGAATTTAAAGAATAAAGAAAACAACATCATGCAAAACATAAACTGTGCCACATAATAATGAATGTGTTCTAGCATAATTTATAAATTTTCAGTTATATTTTTTCAAGATTTTGAAAATAGAAGGGTATAAATATTCAGGCATGTCTTTAGCCACGAGAAAATCTCCATGAGACCACGGTTCAGGTTCCAGAACTTCATAGTGGACAACGTTAGGAAGGCGGTCTCTCAGATGTTCCGCGTCTTTGATCGTTGACAAAATATCTCCCTTGCCTACCAGTAGAGAAACATTCATTTTCACTGCATTTAAGTCGTAGTCCAGTGGAGTTGGAGAGTTTCCAAAATAGTTGTTGTACTGCGCAAACCTTTTACTGAGCACAATCTGATTAAGATGCTCCAAACTTTTCCTCGAAGTCGATGAAGGATAATGTGCTATCACAACAGGGATGAAATCTGGCTCCACATTGTAAGATCTAAACCCAGAAAAGGGAAAAAATACTCCAGCCTCACAAACCTCTTTGCTAGCAATACCGCTGTCGCAAATAAACTTGTTGATATCTAGAGCGGACTGATCATTTCTCATAATTTCTTCAACATTATACCTTTTTAGGAACAAACAGATCGACGGGCCTTCTTTAGCCGTAAGAGATACGGGAGGAGACAAATTGTTCAAAAAGGCAATGGGTGCCAAGGCGATCGACACTTTGATTTTGCTGTTGTATTCAGGTCTAGTTGAGGCTAGTGCGTAATGAGCGGCAGATCCTTGAGAGTGGCTAATAGTGGAAATGCTGTCTTTACCAGTGATATCGCGAATTAAGTCTATGTTTGTAGCGAGGTCATAGATGCCAATCTCATGGAAGCTGTAATCCCAGAATGAACGATCAGAGTCTGGATGTAAATGGACGTGGCGACGGCCATACTTGTTTCCGCGATTGTTTCCAACCCACACATCGTAACCTGCATCAGCTAATGTGATAGCCAAAGATATGTTACCTCTAATAATAAACGCGTCAGAACTATCAGCCATTCCGTGAAAAAGCAACACTGGTGGTTTCTCTCCAGGTAGGCGGAACATTGAGATAATGTATCCATCTCGAGTCACCACATCGTATTGTTCAGCTTTATGACCATACTTTGATGCCAGTTGGGTGAAGTTAAGCTTGGCATCTTCAGGCAATGTACGAACGGACGCTCTATGTTGCTGTTGATATCGGTTACGCAAATGTCCGTTGTGTTTTAGTTCAACCACGTAAATAAACGTCAAGAAGTAAACAAGTATTTGCTTCATCGTAGAGTGAACAAGTAAGTTTGGTTGAAATCATATTTTAATTTTGAAGGCACAGTTAATCAATTACAAGCCTAATGTTTGTTAAAGGAATTTAATCCTTATTGTAATGTATCTGTGGATAATGGTTGATACAAATGTGGGTATGCCTTATATTAAGTACTATGTTGAAGGTAGTTCATACATATGTCACGTCACAGTTGTTAATAAACCAGTCTTGCATAGAACCGTCTTTGATTCGACTCCATATACTACAGTGGCGAACGATTTGGTGTTTAATTACGATGCCCATGGGTAAATTGCACGAATTTGACCTCGCGGGAGGTACACACTGGCCTGCGTATGTGCGACTTGTCCGGCAGTACATTCTGTTAAACGAAATAAAGGACACGTTGAAAGTAGCCACGTTGGTTACGCACGTGGGCGCGCCCACCTACCAGCTCATGTGCGACCTGTGTGCGCCCAAGAACCCCGAGGATAAAGCCTTCGACGAGCTCGTGGAGCTCGTCACCAACCATTTAGAACCCAAGCGATCGGAAATAGCGGAGCGGTATAGTTTTCGCCAGCGACGGCAAGCGGACGGCGAGTCCATCGGAACGTTTCTACAAAATTTGAAGCATCTGGCCACCCATTGCAATTTCGGTACGAACTTAGAA